>JABANP010000032.1:0-241525 GCA_013115135.1 Perkinsus olseni | reverse complement strand
AGGATCTCATTATCGATCAACTCCCCTCAAGTCCGGTTTTACAACTCTTTGACCCCCGCCTCGAATAGCCAGACTATTGCTGAGGTATAGTGCACGTAGTTGTAGGATGAGGCTAAATCCTGCTGTAGTCCCCCGCTGCTCATTGGCTCTTTTATTTCGCTCGTTGACTACCTTCCGATGCATAACCGTTGGAGGGTGGGGAAATACAATCCACAAAAGGGGATGTGACATACACAACGATGATAATATTCCATCAATATGTTTTTGTCGAGCTATTTGATATACTCGTATTTTAAAACACTATGCCCTCCTCTAACAACAAAGCACCCGCTATTGGTATCGATCTTGGTACAACATACTCCTGTGTTGGTGTCTGGAAGAACGATGCCGTTGAGATTATCGCCAACGATCAGGGTAACCGGACTACTCCTTCTTACGTGGCCTTTACTGATACTGAACGTTTCGTTGGTGAAGCTGCCAAGAACCAAGTAGCTAGAAACCCTGAGAACACCGTCTTCGATGCCAAGCGACTGATTGGTCGTAAGTTCGACGATCCGGTGGTCCAGCGCGATATGAAGCTGTGGCCCTTCAAGGTCCTTGGAGGTTCTGACGACAAGCCGATAATTGAGGTCCATTATAAGGGTGAGGTTAAGCAGTTCCACGCAGAGGAAATATCCTCTATGGTATTGATGAAGATGAAGGAGACCGCAGAGGCCTTCCTTGGTGGCAAGGTGTCCGACGCTGTTGTCACCGTGCCAGCCTACTTCAACGATTCTCAGCGACAGGCTACTAAGGATGCTGGTTCTATTGCTGGTCTCAATGTTCTTCGTATCATCAACGAGCCCACCGCCGCTGCTATCGCCTACGGTCTTGATAAGAAGGGTGAGGGTGAGAAGAACGTCCTCATCTACGATCTTGGTGGCGGAACCTTCGATGTCTCCCTCTTGACCATTGAGGATGGTATCTTCGAGGTCAAGGCCACTGCTGGTGATACTCACTTGGGTGGTGAAGATTTCGATAATCGTATTCTCGACTTCTGCATGCAGGACTTCAAGCGTAAGAACCGTGGTCACAGCATCGAGGGCAACCAGAGGGCCATGCGTCGTCTCCGTACACAGTGCGAGCGCGCTAAGAGGACTCTCTCGTCGTCTACCCAGGCTACTATCGAGATTGATTCTCTCTATGAGGGTATTGACTACAGTTGTACTCTCTCTCGTGCTCGTTTCGAGGAGCTCAATATGGACTACTTCCGTAACACCATGGGCCCTGTTGAGAAGGTCCTTAAGGATTCCGGTATTGACAAGAAGAGTGTTAACGAAGTCGTCCTTGTTGGTGGCTCTACTCGTATTCCCAAGGTTCAGTCTATGATCAAGGAGTTCTTCAATGGCAAGGAGCCAGCCAAGTCTATCAACCCCGATGAGGCAGTTGCCTACGGTGCTGCTGTCCAGGCTGCTATTCTTACTGGTGAAGGGTCCAGTCAAGTCAAGGATCTCTTGTTGTTGGATGTGACGCCTTTATCCCTCGGTCTCGAGACTGCTGGTGGTGTGATGACCAAGTTGATTGAGCGTAACACTACCATTCCGACCAAGAAGACTCAGACCTTCACAACCTACGCTGACAATCAGCCCGGTGTGTTGATTCAAGTCTTCGAGGGTGAGCGTGCCATGACCAAGGATAACAATCTCTTGGGCAAGTTCCAGCTCGAGGGTATCCCTCCGGCTCCTCGTGGTGTACCCCAGATCGAAGTCACCTTCGATATCGATGCCAACGGTATTCTCAACGTGAGTGCTCAGGATAAGTCCACTGGCAAGAGCAACAAGATCACCATCACCAACGAGAAGGGTCGTCTATCCCAAGCCGATATTGACCGTATGGTTAATGAAGCTGAGAAGTACAAGGCTGAGGATGAGGCCAACAAGGAGAAAGTTGATGCTAAGAATGCCCTCGAGAACTACTGCTTCAGCATCAAGAACACTCTGATGGATGAGAAGTTCAAGGACAAGCTCTCGAGTGATGACAAGTCTGCCATTGAGAAGGCTGTTGATGACGCCTTATCATGGTTGGATAGGAATCAACTCGGTGAGAAGGAAGAGTTCGAGGCGAAGCAGAAGGAGGTTGAGGCTGTTGTTAACCCCATCATGATGAAGGTATACCAGGGTGCTGCTGGTCAGGGTGGTGCGGCTCCTGGTTCTGGTTCCGCTCCTACTGGTGGTAACGGCTCCGGTCCCACTGTTGAGGAGGTAGACTAAGACTTTATCAGTGTCAAGTGTTAGATACATACCCTATATTGATTGTTCAATCTCAGCAGCCACTGAAGGCAATGCCTTCTAGTGGCAACAGACAATATACACAGTAGACACCCATTTTAATGATACTGCGTAATTGGAGCTTCTTGAGTTGTTACGAGTTAGGGTGAAAGAGGCTTTGTCTTTGTAGGCTCTTGGATCTCGTGACGATTTTGGGATCGTGTGATGATGCGCTGCACGAGGAGATTCTCGTCGTGCAGCGCATCAACCCATTTTAATGATAGTGGGTAACTGGACCCTCTTGAGTTGTCGCAAGTTATGGGTGAAAGAGGCTTTGTCTTGTGGACCCTTGAATTTCGTCGCGCAGCGCATCAGCTCGGTTGTTCACTCAACCAACGATCGTGAACCTTAGGGTGGGTGCTGGGGTTGATTCGTACATGATAAGAATAGTGCCATAATCGACCTAGAGCTTCACGATCGGTTTACTGAACACCTTCCAATACAACCGCTGCGCATAAGCAGTCCAGTAGAAGACATCGCGTTTCTGGTTCGAATATAGCGACGGCGTGTAGCCTCCTCGGTCGTCTCCCATAGAATGGTTTCCGGTGGGAGGAGTACCCCAACGGCTCTGAAAAATCATAGGGAAACGAACGTTGAAGTCAGCACTACTCATGGGACTGTTGGGAGCACCCTGGACGAGGCAACTTCATCTATTCCGACGCACGCGGTTGAACCTTCTGGCGATTCGTGGACAAAACCTACCTCCTTCGACCGACCACTCACAGCACCGAAAGTCCTCCGAGATCATTAGGCCTCGAGCGTCGAGTCGAACTACTGTATTTCCTAGCCCGCCTGCCGGAGCCCACGGCTTCGCCGCCGGCGAATCGCCGGTGATCTCACAAAAGGGGACGCCAACACACAGAGACAGTTAAGCGTTGTTGTACGCTAAAACGATGATACCATTCCATCAATAAGTTCTCTGTCAAGTTACTTAATATACTCAATTCATATTTTAAAACACTATGTCCTCCTCTAACAACAAAGTACCCGCTATTGGTATCGATCTTGGTACAACATACTCCTGTGTTGGTGTCTGGAAGAACGATGCCGTTGAGATTATCGCCAACGATCAGGGTAACCGGACTACCCCTTCTTACGTGGCCTTTACTGATACTGAACGTTTGGTCGGTGATGCTGCCAAGAACCAAGTAGCTAGGAACCCCGAGAACACCGTCTTCGACGCCAAGCGACTGATTGGTCGTAAGTTCGACGATCCGGTGGTCCAGCACGATATGAAGATGTGGCCCTTCAAGGTCATTAGAGGTTCTGATGACAAGCCGATCATCGAGGTCCATTACAAGGGTGAGGCTAAGCAATTCCATGCTGAGGAAATATCCTCTATGGTATTGATGAAGATGAAGGAGACCGCAGAGGCCTTCCTTGGTGGCAAGGTGTCCGATGCTGTTGTCACCGTGCCAGCCTACTTCAATGATTCTCAGCGACAGGCTACTAAGGATGCTGGTTCTATTGCTGGTCTCAATGTTCTTCGTATCATCAACGAGCCCACCGCCGCTGCTATCGCCTACGGTCTCGATAAGAAGGGTGAGGGTGAGAAGAACGTCCTCATCTACGATCTTGGTGGCGGAACCTTCGATGTCTCCCTCTTGACCATTGAGGATGGTATCTTCGAGGTCAAGGCCACTGCTGGTGATACTCACTTGGGTGGTGAAGATTTCGATAATCGTATTCTCGACTTCTGCATGCAGGACTTCAAGCGTAAGAACCGTGGTCACAGCATCGAGGGCAACCAGAGGGCCATGCGTCGTCTCCGTACGCAGTGCGAGCGCGCTAAGAGGACTCTCTCGTCGTCTACCCAGGCTACCATCGAGATTGATTCTCTTTATGAGGGTATTGACTACAGTTGTACTCTCTCTCGTGCTCGTTTCGAGGAGCTCAATATGGACTACTTCCGTAACACCATGGGCCCTGTTGAGAAGGTCCTTAAGGATTCCGGTATTGACAAGAAGAGTGTCAACGAGGTCGTCCTTGTTGGTGGCTCTACTCGTATTCCCAAGGTTCAGTCTATGATCAAGGAGTTCTTCAATGGTAAGGAGCCAGCCAAGTCTATCAACCCCGATGAGGCAGTTGCCTACGGTGCTGCTGTCCAGGCTGCTATTCTTACTGGTGAAGGGTCGAGTCAAGTCAAGGATCTCTTGTTGTTGGATGTGACGCCTTTATCCCTCGGTCTCGAGACTGCTGGTGGTGTGATGACCAAGTTGATTGAGCGTAACACTACCATTCCGACCAAGAAGACTCAGACCTTCACAACCTACGCTGACAATCAGCCCGGTGTGTTGATTCAAGTCTTCGAGGGTGAGCGTGCCATGACCAAGGATAACAATCTCTTGGGCAAGTTCCAGCTCGAGGGTATCCCTCCGGCTCCTCGTGGTGTACCCCAGATCGAAGTCACCTTCGATATCGATGCCAACGGTATTCTCAACGTGAGTGCTCAGGATAAGTCCACCGGCAAGAGCAACAAGATCACCATCACCAACGAGAAGGGTCGTCTATCTCAAGCCGATATTGACCGTATGGTTAATGAAGCTGAGAAGTACAAGGCTGAGGATGAGGCCAACAAGGAGAAGGTTGATGCTAAGAATGCCCTCGAGAACTACTGCTTCAGCATCAAGAACACTCTGATGGATGAGAAGTTCAAGGACAAGCTCTCGAGTGACGACAAGTCTGCCATTGAGAAGGCTGTTGATGACGCCTTATCATGGTTGGATAGGAATCAACTCGGTGAGAAGGAAGAGTTCGAGGCGAAGCAGAAGGAGGTTGAGGCTGTTGTTAATCCCATCATGATGAAGGTATACCAGGGTGCTGCTGGTCAGAGTGGTGCCGCTCCAGGCGCTGCTCCTGGTGGTGCAGCCCCTGGTGGTGCGGCTCCTGGTTCTGGTTCCGCCCCTACTGGTGGAAGTGGCTCCGGTCCCACTGTTGAGGAGGTAGACTAAGATTTAATTATTGTCAAGTGTTAGTTGCATACACTGTCTCTATTGATTGTTCAATCTCAGCAGCCACTGAAGGCAATGCCTTCTAGTGGCAACTGATAATATACACAGTAGATACCCATTTTAATGATACTGCGTAACTGGACCCTCTTGCGTTGTTACTAGTTACGTGCCATACTCAACTTCAGACATCTACTGAACTCAGTGCGTCGTGGATTGAGTATTGCTATGGCGAACAAGCAATCGTTGTGAACGCTCCATCAGAGGGAGATAAGAGGAATTCTGCTATAGATTGATATCGTGACGATATTATCGTCCGGTTCGTTTTCGTGCGAATATTCATGACTGGAGACTCCAGTCTGGAGTTGATTGGGTGGCAGATGTGTCACAGTCAGCAAGGGATACATGCCATCACTGCTGGCCCATAAGTGCAGCCCACTAACGCTTTTACCCCTTGACTGTGTCGCGACCAGAGACAGTACGCCGCGCTTGTTAGATTAGATAACTCAACAAGAGTCGTTTACAGTGGTTCTTGAGTTATAACTACAGTAATAACAGTAATACGTAAGCTCCGCTAGCAAGGGAGACAGTCACAAGAGGTGAGACATTCAATTGTGTACAACTTCTCCTCACATCTCCCCCTGGTTGCTACCCGCAACCACAAACCATAAAAACAATTAAAACGCTTGGACTTCAGACGTCCCGTAATAAACTCTGAGATTAGCACGATGCTCATCTCTCTCAACACCATACTTGTCCGCAATGGTCACACGAGCTTTATCGTCGTGAACAATGAGAACCTTCCAGGGGCCTCTCCAACCATCAGCCATCTTAACCAGAACCTTCTGTCCGGCAGATACCGGGCGCAGTTGCCTCCGATCTTCAGGTGGTTGCTCTCGATCATCTCGGACCTTACCGACCCAATCACGTTGTAGTAGTACTCCTTCATCATTCTCTTTCAACTCATCCGCAGTAGGGAGCTCATTATCGTCTACAGCCGCGTCCACGCTAGAGGGAGGAACCACAGATCCCAGATACATAGACCGATGGAACATTATATTGAAGGGAGTGGTACCGAGATCTGGTAGCACCACACTGTTCATTCTCCTCATAGCACTGCCCAGCTTACTACTCCACGATCGAGACTTAGAGAGACCGTATCCACGTAAGCACACCTTCAACTCTTAAACTCGTCGTTCCACCAGCCCGTTGCACCATGGAGCTCTGGGGGTTACAAGGCGGACCCTTACCCCCAGAGCTTCCAGGCTCGATTGCGTGGCACGGGAGGCAAAGCAGCTCCCTCTATCGGACCGTAAAGTACGCATACTTCCGAACGTACCACAAACTTCTGTCATAACCCGGATAACTTAGCAAAGTTAACCCGGCAAAGTTAGAGCTTGACGATGGACCAACGATAAACACAATCGCTTTCATGGAACCATCCTTTAAAGACGTTTCCAAAGCTTCAACGGTAGGCACATGATCGAGCTTCTTCACTTCGTCTACTAGCATCGCAATCGCCCAATCTTGAAATCTTGCCAGATTCAAGATCTCGTTACCAAGAATGACTTTGTCCATGATCCGCTCTGCAATAGAGAGAAAGGGGTCGTCGGGGAGCGCCATGTTAGATTAGATAACTCAACAGCGCTCAGGGTGTGCAAAAGGCGTCTTCTATGGCGACTTGGACGCTATATTGATAAAGGACAAGGGCGTCTTCTATATTGCCACTTCTATTGACGCTGCACCGCTTTGAGGATTCAACGACTTCGAGCACGTTGTGACCTTTACGGATCTCACGATGAGGTTCTCATCAGATCTTCTCGCTTTAACAAGCAGATGAAGGAACAGTCTGAGATTGCGTTAGTGCGAGGTTGTCTGATGTCGGCAGAGAAGGTGAGGAAATATGCGCTATGTCGCAATCCCGATTGCCGATATCCGGAATTAGACCCAGTGTCGACTTTTATCTCAATGAGCCCGCGAAGAGAAGGAAATAAGAATAGGTTTTTTGAGCTTCACGAATCGTGAATCACAATGGAGCTCTAAACTTTCTCGCAGGCTTAGTCGCAGGGCGGCCCTGCGCCTGGCCGTGCCGATCGCCACCAATGATCTCTCTTAGCTTTGAGCCGACAAGCGCAGTAGTAGCGAAGGGAGTTAAGGAAAGCTAAAGGCTCACTAAGGTAGAGGTGAGGTCCTCCATGCGCTTACATTTGTATTTCGAAGGGAAACGCCTGAATTCTCTAGGCTATCCTATAGACGATCGCTATTTAGACGCTCTACGCTATAGACGATCCCATCGCTATTTACGGCGTAACGCTGTTGGCTGGTGTTTGCCTGCCCCACAGGTTCCGGTAAATCTACGGTGCTTCCTCAAAGCCCAGACGATTTTGCCGTGAAAGAGGTACACGGGGAGGTTGCTACAATATTCACTTAGATACGGCCTATGTTCTTGACCAGGCTCATGGGGCAAGTGATATGAGTCACGTCACCACGCTGATCGTGGCACGCTCGTGGCGTGAGATTGGCAAATTGTGAATGGCAATTCGCGGAAAATTCTGCAGCGGAAAAATAGTAGCGGAATGGCATTTCTACATTTCACTCCGCTGTCCAACTTGAACGGGGTTCGTGACTTAATTCACACATGAGTAAAAGATGAAATTATCTATTTGCGTGCGAGCTGCAAGCATCGCGCGGTTATCGAAGGAGTCTTGCCCGTAATATGTCCACGTAAGTATGCCTCGGAGCCTGGCCCCGCTACGTCGATAAGGCGCTTGTATCTTGTCAACCTTTACGAAACGGGAACTGACAACGCCTCGTCCAAGGTCACCAATCGGTTGGGCCTCCACAGTCTAGGCATCTCCTATCATGTATGAGAGTGGACTCAATCTGCAGCGGTTAAACAGCATAACTGATACTCATAATGAATATAAGTTTTACGGCATAACTGCTGAGTAGCTCACTTACTACGCTTCGTTGCGCTGCGCCACTGGATTGGATCACCCTGCCGAATGAGCAATGCTCATCGAATTGTCACCAATCCATGGCTGATACAGCTCAGATCACCATCTCGCGGATCGTTGAGCCAGATACCGGAACGGTCCGGTACCAGTAAGGTCGCTAATAATTATCCGGAAAACTTGATCTCACTCAGGTGCCCTCCATGCCGTCACCTATTCCTTACGTTCAAAAGGACGAGAGCGGAGAGGCATTTCCGAAGCAACGGTTTGACGAGTTTCGTTATTGTGATAAGGAACGCGCCTTGGCCCTTCGGTTGGCTATGCCTTGAAGCGTTGTAGCAGAGTCACGGTGGCATCAGGATGACTGATGGATGAATGGATTTCATATGGACAGCCCCAAGTATCGTTGTGTCATAGTTTGTGCTCGGTAGACTACCGATGGTAGCCCCACACTTACCAGTGCCATATCATACGACATCGGTTGCGATAGATACGGCTCGTTTGATTACGTAGTTGGGCGCCAACGTCATTGAGGCATCGGCAGCGCAACACACGCCAGGGATTAAGACTCTTTCGAACGACGACGATATTATCCGCTCTCATATTCTTTCCAACATTACCAGGCGGAATGGAAAAGTTGTCGAAGTACTGAGATATAGCTGAGATGAAGGGGTAAAACAAGGAGCAGAAAAGATAGATTTTGACACACGACCCCGATACTGACTGCGACGCAGTCAATGACCACGCCGCGGGTATCGATGACGAGGACGACGATCCCGCGGGCCGCGGCGGGATTCCCGCCCTTGATCGCACGCGCGAACTGGAGGTCCGTCCTGATCGCATTGGCATGAACATTCGGGTCAGCCTGAAGGTACGTGGCAAACGAGGCAAGCACTGGCACGAAGCCACTGCGATACGCGAGTTCAAGAGCGGTCATGTTAGAGTGGGCACGACGGCTCGCCGGATGAGCGACTGTGGCTCGACGCCGAGCAGGGGGAACCAGGACACGTGTACGGTCGGTCGGATCGACCGTACGCGTGTTCTGGCAACTGACACGAATATTCTGCTAAGCATGTTCTGGAAGTGCTTTGTGCGAATTGGCGTTTCGTTGGAAGATCCCCGATTATATGTACGTACTGCTGAGAAGAACTGCTCAGAGCAGTGTGCTTTTAGTACGCGCACCTGCCTTCCGGCCATGCGAGGTAGAGCGGTGTAGCACCTTGAGCTGCTGCTAACGCCCGAACGGTGCGTATAAATGCATGAGAAGTTTGTGTTCTTACGCATGTTGCACTCAGCAATGGTCACCCTCACACGGTAACACAACGCTGGCTGAATGGTTCTCAGGAAGAAGCGACTTTATTTATACCATTACGATCAAGCCTGAACTTGATCCATTCGGGCATCTTCGCAGCGCCAATCCTCTCATAAAATTCATGAGCCTTCACGTTCCAGTCAAGAGCTTCCCATTCAACCCTCGCACATCCTCTGGCGGCGGCAAATTTAGTAACATATTTCAGCATCGCGAGGCCTATCCCCTTCGACCGACTGTCCTCAAGTACATAGAGATCTTCAAGATGAATGGACCTGACGAGCCAACTCCAACCAGCAACCTCTCCTACCTGGCAAACTCACCTGCCCTCCCAAGTTGAGTAGACCGGAAAGAACAAGGCAAAGCCTACAGCTTCCCCATTGACCTCAGCAATGGCGGCCCAGTAGTGGCCCTCATTGAAGTCCACCCGTAGCGTCTCGGGGGTGACCTAAGGCAGCAGTCTAGCGGATAATGGGTCCGACAGCAGCGGACCTCAACAGCCTCGGGCATCCTCTCGAAGTGGGCCAACCTCTTGACCATCCCGTGTATGGTATGCGAGTCAGCGGCAGTACCGGCACGAACAACCAGCTTTTCGCCAGTATCCAGCCATTCCTCGATGCGCACTGGAGGATGCCTCGTCTGCCTCGAACGATACAGCAGAGCCGCCATGGCTCCTGTAGCGAAGACAGCTAGGGCCCCGGTGACAGCACGAGTCGATAAGTCGAATTTGTCCATCAAAATCAGCCGAACTTGGGCGACTACTCACAAGCGGACTTCCCGACAGGGGCAACAAGCGGTTGTTACGAATGCCGATCGTGGGAACCGACTCTCCCTGCAGTTGAGAAGTTATCCCTGCCAGGATAGCTCATCCCATTGACATACACGACTCAACTCAATGCCAGCACCAGAGAGATGGCAGAAACTGAGAGTTTTACTTCAATTCGAGGAGGCCAAAGCTGTGATACCGTCACGATCCAGAACGAAGGGTATCCACTCAGACTCCTTCTTGGCCCCTATTCTCTCATAGAAACCATGAGCACCAACGTTCCAGTCGACGGCCGACCAGTCCATTCTAGCGTAGCCTTCACGAGCCGCGAGCTTAGCCACGTACTCCAATCAAACTGCGGCCAATGCCTTCGCCTCGGAGGTCTTCGTCGACATAGATGTCCTCAAGATGAATTGATCTGCGAATACGACCGGTCCTATCTCATCCCAGGCAGGAAGCAGCCATTCGAAAAAAAATCACGACCGACTTGCGAGATCGACAGCCGAGAATACTCTCGCATATCGGCCATCGTCTAAGTGACCATCGTGAGAAGTCTCTGGCACGCCCCTTTTGCTTACTTGCCATCCCAAGTCGAGTATCCTGGGTAGAAGAGAGCATACCCCACTGGACTGCCTTCAACCTCCGCGATGGCTGTGTGATAGCGGCCGGCCAGGAAGTCCTTTAGAAGGTCATACGACGATATCTGGACAGAGCCAGTGAAACGCTTAATGACAGGATAAGCCTACGTTGAGATCCTCGGGCAGTTTTTGGAAGAGGACCAACTTCTCGAGCATCGTATAGACCTGGTGTGAATCGGCCGCAGTACCTTCTCTAACGACGAGTTGCCGGCCATCGCTGAGCCGCTTCTCGACTTGAAGAGCAGCTCGACCGCGTCGGCGCTTCATAACAGCCAGGAGGCCCACGGCCATGCAGAGACCAGCTCCCGCCGCGGTGGCCGCAGGGATGATGGAGGAGGAACGAAAATGTGACATTTAGAGAAGAAACTATTGTTGATTATAGACCAGCTATAGAAACCAGGCAGAGCAGATCTTATCAGCCCCGCCCTGCTGGATGTCACTACCCCTACCCTCAGCCAGCCATGAACAGGGGCCGTCATCGATGAGGGAAAAGGATGATGATATACAAGGCATCCATGCAAACGTGTTCGGCAGGGCGGTTTCCAGTTCCCCACAACTATCCGCCGCTCTTTGTCGTCCCTCTCAGCTCATCATTCTCCTTCCTTGCCACAGTCAAGGCCCTCCTAGTGGCACCCAGCATCGCTGTAGTCGCCATCAGCTCACTCCTCGTAGTTTCTAGTGCCGTTACTGTCTCACGACCAGTCTGATACCACTCCTTCCAGAGATCACATTCCCAACCCCCTCTCCTACCGTGGAGGTTGTCGTGAGCTCATGTTTGAGGTCGGTGATGAGGTTGTCCTTCTCAACGCTACGCTTCTCCACTTCCTCCACTTGCGCCTTGTACTCGGCCATTCGATCCTCCAGCCTCTGCTGTTCCATACGAATGAAGCTCAGCTCGCTCTCCAGACGAATCTTGTCGTCCGTCAACTCCGACGCCATTTCCTCGGCATTGAGACGGCTACAACAACAACAACAAAAAAACTCGGTCAAAAATCAATTTTGTATCTCGCGCCCTCATAGCTACGAAACTTTTCCACCCGAATAACCGTCGTTGAGACACCAGATGGTGCTACTGTGCAAGGCATGGTAAGTTCCCAGGCACTGGAGGGCGACTCATGGCTACTACTGGGACCACACCTCTATCGTGGACGTCCAGACCAGTGCGAGCCGCGTCACTACATGATGATAAGAGACGATAAGGCCCCCGCCCACTACGCTTGCTTCTCCATCTCTCGTTCCCCTTCAACCGACTTGGCTACCTCCTTCAAACGTTTAACGGCCTCCTCAGCTTCCTACACCAGCGATAACCCCAACTGCATGGCTGGCTTCTCACCTCGTGCGTCTTCCTCAACTCCGCCTCATCGCGGCAGAGCCTGTCAATCTCCTCCATCTTCGACCGTTATCTCACTCTTGGCCTCTCTCAGCTCCTCCTTGCACTCCGTCAGCTCAAGCGTGGTCCTTTCCAGCTCTACTTTGATCTTCTCCAGCAGGCCTTCAACCATCACTCGTTTCTCTGTAGCTTCCACCAGCTCAGCTCTGGCAGCTTCCCTGTCTCTCTCGACCTGACCAAAAAGCTCCCTACTGGACGACAAAACCCGAACAGTCTGACCTGACTCAGTCTTGCCTTCACTTCTTCCGTCCTCTCCTTCTCCACCCTCATCTCCTCCTCCATCCCTCCTACAGCCTCCTTCAACCCCTCAATCTCCTTCTCATACATCTGTCTCTGCCAGGCTTCCCTCACCAACTCGTTCTCCTTGCTCATGAGCTGCCTCCTAGTGGCCGCCAAAGCCTCATTGGCCTCCTCGAGTTCCGCTGAGGAGCAGTCTAGTTTACCCTGCAGCTCATCACAGCGGCTCTCTGCCATTCTCAGCTCCTCCCTGGCCTTCGCCTCTCGCTTGTCTCTTGCGGTGGATTCCTCCTTCAACCTCTCAGTCAGGGCCTCCGCTCTGCCCAGCTTCATCTCGAGCTCTTCTACAGAAGACCCTAGCTCCTTCTCTCGTAGGGCACTCCTCTCCACCTCCGCCTTCAACATCGCTATCTCTGAGTCCGCCGTTGTCAGCCTCTTCTCCAGTTCTTCGGCAGACCTCCGCAAATCAGCAATAACCTCATCCTTCTCCTCCTTGGCCTCCTCTGCGGCCTTCAGGCTGGCGATGATCTTGCTTCGCTCCGCCTCTAGCCCTTGACATTTTTCGTCCAGCTGCTCAGCTCTTTTCATCTCCTCTTGCACCTTCCTCTCCGCCTCTTCCAGCTCCCGGACTACCTCCTCCCTGGCCTCGACCGCCGCCTTCCGAGTGCACTCCAGCTTCTCCCTCAACTCCTCACACTCCTCCTTCAGGCCCTCACCCTCCACCTGGTTCTCCTCTTCCAACTCCTCCACCTTCGCAGCTAGCCTAGCCTCCCCAGCGACAGCCCTCTGGCAGGCCGCCTTGGCGTCTCCTAGGTCCCCCCTCAACTGGCATCGCTGGTCCTCGAGCTCAGTGATGGTCTGCCTGTTGTCAGCTAGCTCCTTCTCTTTCGCCTCCACCACTGCCTTCAACTCCCGCAGCTCCACCTTTATCATTACCAACTCACCCGAGAATCGAGCCTCCTTCTCGGCCACCACCTCCTCCAGCTTCTCCCTCTCCTCTCTGAGCCTCCCCATCTCCTGTTCTCTCGCCCTGAGATCATCCAATTCCTTCATAAGCTCTCCTCCCTTCGCCTCCGCCTCATCAACCCTCTCCTCAGCTTCCCGGCGCCTAGCAACTTCCTGACCCAGCATATCCCTCAGAGAGGCCATCCCCTCGGCCAAGGCCGCCCTCTCCTTCTCCAACTCTTTCTTGAGGCCCTCACAGGCTCCCTCGGCCATCACCTTCTCCTCAGTGGCCGCCTTCAACGACTCAATACTCTCTCTCATCATCACCTCTCCCCTGTTGAGAGCATCCCTGGCAATTTCCAAGTCCCCCTGAAGCCTCTCAGCCAGCTCCTTCAACTCCTCCATCTCCTCCCTCTCCCGCTCCTCCTTCTCACTCAGCCTCGCCATGTCCTCCACAGCCGCGTCAGCCCGATCGACCTCAGCCTCGAGCCTGTCTCTAAGCCGGGCTAGCTCACTCTCCAACAGCTCCCTCTGAACTCTATATTTTCTCATACCCTCAACCTCCCTCATCAACTCAGCCTCCCTCCCTTCTGCCTTGGAAAGCTCCTCTTCAGCAGCCTTAAGCGCAGCTTTCAACGCGCCCTCTTCCTCCCTCGCTCTTCCACACTCCTTCTCCAAAGACTCCATCTCACCTTTGATCCTCGTAACCTCACGCCAAGCACCGACCTCCGCTTCATCCCTCTCGGCCTTGAGCTCCTCGAAACGCTCCTGCACCTCGGCGAGAGCCTCAACTTGATCACGCAGCTCCTCCAGCTCGGCCTCCTTCTCCTTCCCCACCTCAGCCAAGATACTCTTCAGTCTGATCACCTCTCTCTTCTCTCTACTAGCTCCCAACTCCATCTCCTCCAACTCCCGTTCCTTTCCTTCCAACTCCTCCTCTCGCTGTAGGGCGGTCGCCTCCACGCAGCGCCACTCTCCCACCTTGGCTTCCAACAGGTCATAAAAAGCCTCAGGTACGACCTCACCGGCGATACCCAGGTCCCTGAGGATGTCTTCCGGGGATCTCGAAGGCCTCGACCTCAGCCTGCAGCCGAGCCACTTCCTCCTCCAACTCACCGTTGCGCTCCTTTAACTCCTCCCCCCGCGACTCTAGCCTCTTCACCTCTCGCTCAGCCTCCTCAGCTACACTCCTGATCAGCTCTACCTCCACTAGCAGGGAGTTCTCAGTCTCCACCGCGGTCTTCTGTACCCCATCCAACTCCGCCTTCATAGCCTCTTCCCTCTCCTCGACCTCCTTTAGCTTCTCCACCACCCCAGCCGGGCCTCCGTTTTCCTCAACAGCGCCTCTCAGCGCGGCCATCTCCCCCTCGACACCTACCTTCTCCTCCCTCACCCGCTCGATTGCCTCCTCCAGCTCAGTGTTGAGGCAGCGATAGTGATCGAGCTTAGCCTTGAGCCTCTCGCCCTCCAAAGCCATGGCCTCCATATCACTGTCGTGATCCTCCCTCGCACGATCGGCAATCTCCTCGCCCATTCTCCTAGCCCTCTCAGCGTCGGCAGCACGGCTGTCGGCCTCCACCCGTCTGGCCTTTTCTACCTCTACCGCCTCCCGTAGCCTCGCCAGCTCCTCCTCAATGCCGCTCCCGACCACCAAGTTCACGGAGTTGACATTCTCATCATTCTCCTGTTCTCGCTCAGCCTTAGCCAGCCTGACCGCCTCTCTCTCCTTCAACACCAACATCTCCCCGCGTAGAGCCTCCCCCTCAGCCCTGACCCTCTCCAACTCCTCCATCACTCCAGCGTGCACGACCTGCTGACGATGGCATGAACTGCCGCAGAGCTCGGTGCCCCAATACCACCTCCAGTTTCTCGTACTCCGGGCGGACATCATCCACCTTTGACAGGGCCTTCTCAGCGTTCGCCGCCTCACACCTAGCAACCTCAACCGCATGCCGGGCCTCCGCTAGTTCTCCACGGAGACCTGCCACCGAGCAGCTTCCCCGTACCAACAGCCGATCGCCTACCCTTAGTCTCAGCCTCGAGCTCCTCCACCCTATTGTCCATCTCGGAGGACCGGGCCTGGTGTGACCAGCTAGCCGTCCCGCCGGCAGGCGACCCGACTTACTTCAGACGAAGATTCTTTTCCCTCGACCACTGGGGTGATGAACTTAACCGATAAATAGTAAACCGCCGCCGTCCACATAGCAGAGGCGACCACGAAGAAAGGCAGCTGCATCGATTAAGCGAAGCACGACCATGCCAGCCACCCTCACTACCCCAAAGCCGAGGAAGTTGAAAGCAGCCACGGGCCCCACTGAGGCGGACAACAGGACGGCTCCCATGATCGGTGACATGAGTCGACTTCTCTGTCCAGCGGTCACGGCAGTACCACCGGTATTGTCGCTACCGGAGCTGAGAAGCAGGACGTGGAGGCCCCAATGTGTTTCTGCTGGCTCACCGGGTGATGTCATCGCTATTCTGACGTCTAGTAGCGCGCGGGCCACGGTGAGCGGCAGTGGTAGCAGCCTGCTTACGGGAGGGCATCAGAGGGTGAACCAAGCACTACGGAGAAGGCCCCCACCCACCGCCAGCCCAACACCCTCAAGACCAAGACGTGAAAGACAGCTTCAACCATAATCACTCTGTTGGGGATCCAGGAGGCATCCCGTCCAGCCGGAGGAGCTTCCTCTGCCGCTCTGGGCCGCCACTCTCCCTCGCTCTCTTGGACCCCCGACCCGGCCCTTCTCCTGAGCATCAGGATGGACCACCACACAGGAGTTCACCTACGATCGACATGCAGCCGGCGATACTCTCTGAAGTCCTCAACTTCGAAAACGTAACCGAACTCAGGCCGGGCCGTCTTGCGACCGAAGAGCACAACGTCGCCTACGAGGGGACGAAATGGCTGGTGGCACTAGAAGCTCTTGCTTCCTTCGGAGAGATACCCGGCGCCAGCTCTTGCTCCTCTCTGACAGCCTTGCCGTTCACATACACTCCGTTGACACTTCGAAGATCCTTCAACACGAAGTCACAAGGGCCTGCGGGCACGAAGGAAATTACCGCGCGCCACGAAAATAGTAACCGCATGTGATTAGCAACGTGTTGACCCGAGTAGCCAGCTCCATCAAGCGACCACGCCAGGTCCGATTCTATCCCAGAACATGACAACAACTCTCCTCGAAACTGCCGCTACTGGGCTCGAGCACGACGACCCACCTCTCCTCTCTATGACAGCATGTTCTCTACTGAGCGTCCTAGGGTAAAGGACAGAGTCCAAGTACACGTCCGACTCCACTGCTCGGCCAATGAAGCATCTCTGAACATGACAAGAAGTATGATTTCCCCTCCCAGTCAGTACCCACCCTACCTCCCTCCCAAGATGGACCACATGGGGCACGTCCATAGTAGGCCTACAGCTGCTAAGGAGGACGAGATGGGCTTCGCACGCACCTAGTGACGGCCAACTACCTCTACAGCGAGGGCGACTCGAGATTCGGGCCTCGCGGAAACGATCAAAAAACGCCAAAGAAGGATCCGCTTTCAGCAATTGCCACGACCCGGAATCTTTTCACATCCTCCTGAAATCCGAAAACAGCAAGGCCTCCGAAATTCCTAGCAATGTCACGGGATATCGTTATTCGGCAGTACCCCGTATCACTACGCCTGCCAGAGTAGGTAATCACGCGGCCCACGCTACGAGCCTCCAATCCACTAGTTCACACGCTCTCTCTTGAGCCACTCACGTCCAGGCAGGAGAGCACAGCATCCACGACGACAAGGATCCTTCTCCGGGCTGAGGGAAGGAAGGGCAATATCCACCCCAGGCGTCCTTGCCGGCCGATCACCTCTCAGTTGAACTCTGTGAGAGGGGATCGTCAAGTCGGTCTGATCAGCGACGCCCAATCGCCATCGCTCCAGCTGGAATATCTTTACATTCCGGCATGACGGCAGAGCCTTCGTCCGAGACATCCCCGGCTACGGTAAGGTCGATTTCCCGCCCGCCTTCGCCACTCGAGCTGGCGTCCAATGCTTGCGTATCGTCGAGAGCTGAGGTCGAAGGAAGGACAATACAGAACAAAAGATACACTAGCGGGAACCTTGCCGGCCTAGCAATGATGCTTACGACTTGCAGCAGCCCAGTCGAGGAACAAGGCTCCCGCCTCTCCAATCACACCAGCAGCAGCGTCAGGCTCATCCGCTGCTTGCGGTGGTGGTGGCGCTCTTGGTCTGACAGGAAAGCGAGGCTACGGCCATCGCCACCGACGCGAGGTAAAAGACCCTCATCGCGCCGAATAGCCGTGCCCGATACCAGTCGTCGCAATAGCAGCTACGAGTTCTGGCATGACAAGGCATACCCCCTTTCACATAGACGTCACCTCGCTGGGGTGTCTCCGGTGAGGCCATCAGACCGAAGGCTCTGTTGTCGTGTGATACCGGTGATGGAGATGATGCGCTCCTGTCCCCCATGTATAGTATTCTCCCACCACCACCGTCGTCGCCGTTTGCTCTCGATCGCGTTGGTGTAGATGGGACCTGCAGTGGACTACGACCGGCTATCGCCCCCGTCGAGACCCTACCAGCTCCGGTTCTCTCGGCTCCGATGACTCCGAAGGGGAGGGGCTCCTGACGAGCTCCAAAGCAAGAGGACGTCTGCTCATGGACGCGTCACTGCGCCACGAAATTCTGCTGCACCATCCCCTTGGCCCGGCCGATTGCCGACACTGAACTCAATCCGACCAGCCCTAACATCAGGAGGTTCATTTATCACATGAATCCGCTGAATCTTGCTTTCTTGACTTCCCTCGCATTTTCTCAACGACATGAACACCATACAACCTATCCCTATACTTGGGCATCAACATTAGATACTCCCTGTTGTAGGAGCTTGTGAGATTGGACAACCCGAAGGTGTACCTCCGCTTCACTAGTGAGTTCGGTTCGGCATCCACCACCTCCCTCAGCCGTCGCAGATCGCCATCATCCATAGCAGAAGAGAAAGAGCAACTTCACCAGGGAGAAGAGAAGGGCGCCCCTCAAGCCAACGGCAGTGGTAGAGGAAACCGTTTGAATTCACGATCATGCCGGGACAGTCTGGCTAGGCGCCGGCTGCATTACGGGAGGAGGCGGCCAGTCGACGATCGACCTCCACCTTGACCCTCACCATCGACTCATCATCCAGCTCTTGCAGCAAAGCAAGTACTGAGAAGACCATCCTGGGACCGAGACGCGGTCGAGGCCCGGGTACCCCCACCAGCCGTGACTATGTTATTATCGCTCTTCTCCTCGAGGGAGTCATCCTCCCCGACGTTGATGCTTCTCCCGTCCTCCTCGTCCTCTCCTAGTGGTACTACCGAGAAGCATAGAAACAACCCGATACGCACCCGAGACCCACCTTCGGACGACCGTCGAGTCCGACTAGTCAGCCGTGATCGATCCACAGAGGCCCTCCAGCAGCTGTCCTCCACCACCACAGGGCTCTCATGTACCTTACCGTCAATCGCCGATGACAGGCCCATTCACAGTACCACTGGTGATGACGAATGCATCGACATGAAGGAGTCCCTCGGCAGAAGCTCCGACCCCGCTCGAGGCTGCTGCTGCTGTTCGACTGCGTAGGATACCGAAAGGTCGTAGGTGTCATCGTGACCGCCGCCACTACCACGCGAGGCAGGAGGCACAGCCGTAGAGTCTGCAAGGGAGCCATGGTGATCGCCGGGAAGTACAGCACCCACCACGCAGCAGTCCCTCCCACAGCGGCCCACCGCCGGCTATACTCGAACACCGGCCGCTGCCAAACCTCGCACTATCTCTCTGAATGGCAGAGGTCTCCTCCTCCTCGGAGGTCCTACCCAGTCCATGGCATCCGCAAACCCACGATCCCGAGCACGCAGACTCACCAGGACCCTCGACGGCGGCGAGGATCGTCATGATCAGCAGCCGGATTCACCTCGGCATCACACTCTTGAAAGCTAGGGCCTTCGTTGGATGACCGGACCCGTTCCCTGTGTATGACTTTGGGAGACTCGCCCCCCAACTGATGCTGTGGACTACCACCCGCCCTGAGCCATTCCACTATCATCAGCACAGCTAACGAAGGAGTGATCTCCTCCAGACAGGATACTCGGCCTGCTATGGGTAACCCCTGATCACCACTCGTGTCCCTCAATCACCCCCATCCCCACCTACCACTGTTATACAGCTCGGACGACGCTGGGGAGAGGGGAGACGCCGTGCGGCTCGACATCGCTG
Source organism: Perkinsus olseni (assembly GCA_013115135.1). NCBI lineage: Eukaryota > Perkinsozoa > Perkinsida > Perkinsidae > Perkinsus > Perkinsus olseni. Next base: position 221,783 of record JABANP010000032.1, on the reverse strand, counting down.
CCACGGCCTGCCGTTCTTCCGCCGTTATCTGCGATTCATGGTGGCCGGATACTGTACCCAAACGAGTCGTCCATCACATCCTTATTGTCAAGTATCCTCAACCATGGTAGCCTCGATAGCACGTACTCTCTGTAGTTGGGGTGCTCGCTACAAGGATTATCCTCCAACAGTAGTATCTACAACATCTTCTGTCCGACTCAACCTTCAACCTATGATTCACCCATTGAGACCAATGCGCCCATTTAGTCCATGATCCTATCCAATTTACCTTCAACCGAGTATTAATGTCCAGCCCGGACGATCAAAAATTCACCAGGACCACGCTTAGTCGATCTCATCGCGCACGAAGTCCAACCGAAGACCACAACATGACCCGAGTCCAATCCCAGAGAAGGGCCATTAGACCGCACCTCGAGGTTCCGGCAGTGCCGCCGTAGATGGTCTACTTCTTCTAAATCCCTGGATGGCATTCTTACGCAGGTACAGCTCCCGCAGCCTCGAACCTGTGAGGGCGCATGGGACGCTCCATTCGGCGCCCACGAAGCTCTAACGACATACCCGGGACTTGGAACGATATGCCATCACAACCATTCTAGAGAGTACTAATGATTAGCGCGACGCCGTGTGACCAACGGAGGAGTGTTGCAAGCGTTGCGCAATCATCACAGCGCCGACGCTACGGGTCGTACCCGAGACCGTCCAGTGAGTCACCAGCTGCTACACCCCCAACGAACATTATTACAGCCTCGAAATCCACTAAGCGTCCGGATACGGTTGACACTGAGGCTGCAGACCTCCAACGCTGGCATGGCTTCACCGATGATGCCGACGTCCCCAAGGTCGCTGCCCTGCCACACGACGACTACACCACATCTTGAGGGCAGGACCACTCGGTGTCGCTCACCCACAAGTTGAGCTTGGCTATCATGTCCAACCGATCGGAGCGGCATCTCAGCTGCAGCATCTGTCTGGTCAAGACCTTACTACCATCCGCAGTGACCCTCGGCGAGGGCGACGGCCGATTTTCGTTGTGGCTACTTTGATGACGCCGGGGTATTGGCATGAGGATGGATAGTCCTACTGAAATCGCTCCTGGGGGATTGACCAACTCAATAGGAAAGGCCCGACAGCCAACGAGAAGCTGATGACGATGAACTAAATAAAGAGAGCTTTAGCCACTGAGCGTGCAAGTGGTGGTGAAACCACCATCAACAGTGATGCTGCTGCCAGTAGTCATCGACGAGGCGTCACTCAACAGATACAGCACCGCCGAGGTGACCTGACAAAGCAAATGTCTATCCCTCGCAATGATAACGGTCTCTGCCACCACTCCTACCTCATTCATCTCCGCGAACCTTCCCAGAGGTATACGGTCCCTCATAGGCTTAGCCTTCTCCTCGACGCCCCAGACTCTAGTCCCCATTGGTGTCATCACAACAGTAGGGCACACAGAATTGCATCGGATACCGTATGGGCCTGATCATCACGACTGTGGACTACTAGCACCCGAGAGGTGGTGTCTAATTACCCAGTTCCAATGCGGTCATCTTGCTGAGCATGTCCAAACCAGCCTTGGAGCAGCAGTAGGCCGTGTGACGCGGTAGGGCAATGGACGAGGCTTGTGAGCTCATGTTAACCTACCACCATGCATGAGGAATGATACTGGCGGTACCATACTGCATCCAGACTGCTGGTACTAATACCCCATCGATTATGATGATAGGAAAACAAACGAGGGATCACCGGGATGTCCTCCTACAATAGAGCCTTTGATCCCTCTGTCCTTCATAGCCTGTCCAACAACCTTGGTAGCGACAAATGGCCCGCCAAGGTTCGTGTCCATGTGGTCATCGAAGGACTCACTGGTCATCTCCAGCAGGGGGTCCAACCTCTAAGGAGAAGTCCAATGATGACCATGACAGCCCTCCTCCAGTGGCCGCCTCTCCTCACCGCTATTCCCGCGCAATTGACGAGGCCATGAATCTGCTCCTCCTGCTCGAGGGCATCCTTCAAGGCTGTCTCGAACACTGAGTGATCGGAGACGTCCACTGCTAGATGGGACAGCTTGGCTGCCTTGTCTTCATCCAGGCTGGCTGACTGAAAGACGAAGGCGGTGAGAATACCACATCACACCGCAGGGGCGTCTTTCAAACACTCTCAGAAGAAGTAAAAGAGCCGGGACAGACTCAGTTCAAAACACTGACATCAATGGGATACAAACAGGATAGGGAATGGCACGAGGACCCTCTAGGAGCACTCTATGCTGACTTCACCTTGCGGAAAAACGACATCACTGAGCGACGAACCGACTAGTTGGCCTCCACCCTCCAGTATGACCTACCAGATCTTCCAAGTCGGTCCTGGTTCTAGACACCGCCAACACTCTAGCATTGCTGTGTAATAATGAGAGCACCACATCACGACCGAGGCCTTTGCCGGCACCCGTTACGACGAAGAATCTATTAAGGAAGTCAAAGGCCACAGACATGGATGAAAAAAACGAAAGATGAGCTGCGGACCATCCACGCACTGCCGCCAAATCTAACAACCCAAACACCACAAGACTCTTCAATGGAACTGTACCTCGGGGAAGGCGGCCAATGGCAGCCGCACCTTCACTCCTGCTGCCAATGACCGATTCCGGTAATAACAAGCACCCCAGTGCACGGGATTTGGTAAGGAATAATAAGCAGGGGAGAGGTTGAGCAGGGGGACGTTACTAATCAGCGATGGTTCAAGGTGATTAGGCGTAGTTATCAATGATGGACTTATTGACATCAGCCATGCTAGCGCCCTCCTTTCCAGGCTCTTCCTTAGTGAACTGCTGGAGCTTGAAGATACTCTCAATAACGGCAACCTGAAGCAAGCAGGACGATTGGAAATTGCCGTCGTTGCTACCGCCCTTTGTAGTACCTCCGTAGCAGTGGTGTCCATACCACAGAAAGCAGCCCAGTCGTTGGCTACCATACCGGCACCGACAGCATCGGAACCTCGGTTCACCGTACCAGCGGTCAGAGGAACCTAGACGGGGGCGTCTAGCAAACCACTTGCCAAAGGAAAGGTTACCTGCAGGAGCTGACTGAGCTCATCCATCTCCTCTACAGTTGTTTTCGGGTGTACCAGCCCTCCTTGATTGGTGAGGGTGAGGTAAGTGCCGACTAGCACATTACCAGCAATGGCCCCACGGAATACTTCAACCTACAGTGACAAACTTGCACGCTACAGCTACTACGAGCCCTGTCAACGTACCTGCAACACATCTTGGATGATCTCCTCAGTCTCCCTGTCGAGATCAGGATGCACCAGGGCAACATAATCGTTGCACACGATACAGTTGCCGAGGGCTGACAACCGTTCCTCCACTCGTTGAATCTGACAACCACCACTCCGACACTGAGGTGCCAACGACCACCTTCGCTACACTTACCTTCACATCCTCAGGCAATGCGTTCCTTAAATGCTGCAACTCATTGTCCGTAGTGATGCTGGGGACCAGCAAACCGTGTCGGTTGCCAACGCAGACTCGACCGGGGATCCTCGTGCCCCCGATGGTGGCGTGAACGACGGGAATGTGAGGCTTCAACTCACTCTCGAAAGCCGAGTAGAAGTTCTCACTGCCTCCCAAAGCCACAATACAGTAAGAGTTCGTGAGCATGGCGAAGACACCCACTTCATTTGAGTTCTCGAAGGCACACCTCACAGCCATTCTTCAGTAATAAACAGAGACTGAACTGATAACAGACCAACTCCTGGGTAATGGCACTCTCTCACCCCACGGTCTAACATTGTGCATCAGAACAAGCTCACATCGGAAGACTAAGCCTTTCAGAAATCTGCAGAAATGCAGAATCGAAAATATCTTCAGATACTTTAACGCTAGTGGAAACTGTCTGAATTCATCGCAGTTGTGTGATGATGGCCCACTCACACCTAAAGCTGATACTTTCTGAACTTTAACGTAGATCTGAACAGAAACGACTGAGACCTTCCTCTTCTCAGTGCGACTCACTATTAAGTGCGATGACGCATGTGCGAGCGTGAGAGTACGACGGCAGATGTCTAGGGACCCATGTGCCGGTAACAAACTGCTTGATGGGTGCGAATTCCCATGAATAGCAAGAGTGGCACTATCACCAACCGAAGTATTGTCCGACAGCGACGCGCTGTACCTTGGCCGACATATATACAATCGGCACTGCTACGAAGAGTTGCACTTGACTTTATAGCGAAAAGACGTGGGCGAGAACGAAAAATACAATAAAATGGGCTGGGCCGAGAATCGAACTCGGGACCTCTCGCACCCAAAGCGAGAATCATACCACTAGACCACACAGCCGATGAAAACACACAATCACACAAGAGGTCCATACGTGTTGGGCACGTCACTTGACACAACACTGATGACCTGCGCCACAGGACGTCTGTCTCTATTCATGCTACACAACTGTCACTTCTCACTCGACCACTTCGAAAAACCGTTCATGTTATACCTATAGAAGCGGCGTTGTGCATTTGACGAAAGGAGGCGATCAGCTAATCGAGCACGCAAGTTGCCAATTTCCAAAATCGCATAGGGTTCGAGAGAATACGTGGATCTGTGAGCATCATCTCATAGAGCCCAGCCCTGTGTTAATATAGTCTTGCAGCCTGTGAGCCGCAAATAACGTGACGAGTATTACCGTCGCCACCACTAGAACCTGAGTAAGACGACGCTGCCGCCGCAGCTCCTGGAAATCATCGATACAGAGAGGACGAAAACTGAAGCGGCTCGTGATACTTACACACCATGACCGATCGCTGATGCTGTGTCCCAGCCTACGACCGGGGCGGGGACCACCACGCGAAAGCATCCTGAAACATTTTCATTCACAATTTCAGCCATTCATACCGCGAGTCGAGTTCGGATTCACTGCAGCTCATTGGTCTACGTTGTCTTCGTCATAGTTTTTTAAATGCCCCGCTTAACCGCGGCTCTTCTGGCTGGGCTCCAGATTAAGACGGCGAAGACCTCGCCGCCCATGGAGATGCTAAGCTCAATATGGGAGTATCTTTCGTGTTTGGTTCGGGTGCCGACTCTCTCCGCTGCATCAATCTCGGCCATTAAGACTAAGATAAAGGTCCTCACGGAACAGGAGAGCTCGCCGGCGGATTTGGTGGCCTGTGATGGGGTGGGGTATTTAAAGTCGGGAGACGACTCACAGATCTTTGCCGTCAAGGAGGGCTGTGACTCGCTCCGGAGTCTAGGTGGATCCGTGTTTAATGTACAACTTGCCGGGATCGAACCCGGGTCTGGTGTGCTGTATACCTTCCGATGGAATCCTGGTAAGAGGGCCATGGAGCTCCGTCGTGACACTGCGCTCGGCGATGGACAGTCATCGGGTGTTTCTTGCTGGTCTGCTGAAGGGTTGCTCCAATCGAAGCCGCTGTTCGCCGTTTCTGAGGGGAGTCTTTTCGTGGCCAACTGCATCACTAAGGGGCCGGACGTCCTCAGTTCTATCGATATCCGACCATCTGGGCGAGAAGGAGAGGATGGTGAATGGTTCAAGATCTTTGCGCCCAGGCCTAGCGAGCTCATCGGAGCTATGTCTGTGCATGCGTGCAAAGATACTTCTCGGCTTCTCTGCGCTATGCAACATAGCATCTGGACCACCGACCTATCACCTCATAACCTTCGCCACGGCACCGAGGTTGTCTGGACCTGCCTTATAGACTTACCTGAATTTCATCGTGTACATCAACTTATCGGTCTTACTGAAAACGTTGTTATTGGTCTGGTCTCGTACTCGGAAGATGCTTCTTCGCCCGCGCGCGCTGTGGTTACCATCGATCTCGTCAACGGCGAACTGAGAGAGGTGGTCAGGATAGAGGAAGAGTCTGTGCGGGTGTTCTTGACGAGAGATCGTCTGTGGATGGCCTCGACGAGCGAAGAAAGCGGGGCTCCTAGAGTCGAAATAGTAGATTTGGAATGGACGCTAGACAACGTTTGCTCTCCCTCGAATATGTCGGTATCATAAGGGGTACCCCCTCATTTTTAGTTGGTAGATGCCGTTTCTCTTCGGACAGTATGCGTCTCTACTTACAAGCTGGCGACGCAGCCTTCCCCAGGAACTGAAAATTTGATCGTCTTATTCCCTGTACTCACTGTACTAAGATTGACAATTTCTTTTCTGCTATAATCATTAATTCCGAAAAAAAAGCTACAGCTACCTCAATTCGCTTCATGACACTTGTTGTGTTCGACGCCAGTGGCAGAAATAGCCAATTCGTAGACGACCATGGCAATGGAGAAGAACGAGTTGGCCATGTCGTCAGAAGCCCTCGCCGGAGTAGTGGCTACAGAAACTCATCGGCGACGGTCGCATAACAGTCGCTAAGTTTATCTTCATTTCGATTGCGACTGCGTTCTGACCGGCAGATACAAACTGCAATTGCATGGCCTACTTCAAGGACCGTTGAGCCTTACATGCTGGACCACCTGGTCTACGCTCGAAGGAAATTTTTTTCCTTGTTCTTGCTTTGTTCTAGCAAATTTTTTTACGTAATGAAATAGAGAATGAAATTCTCTACCGAATTCATTCAACAAACTTCCCGGAAAGCGCTCTGAACAAGTAAAAACGATGTTGTCAAATTTGCGTTGATCGTGGACCGGTTGGTCTACCCTTGATCGAAATTTTTCGCCCGCCTCTCTGCCTCCTATGTTATTTTTTCCTTGGAAAAGGAATAAAGCATATTCAAATCTACGGGTTGACCTCCAGAGGCATTCCCTTAGGTCGGCGTAGGATCAGTATTCGACCGAAATAGTCAAAGCGTGACGCGTGCTGTGTGACGCCGCGTCACGCCGGAAAATATCCTGCGCGCTCGGTGATTTCGAGGCGAGCCAAACAAGTGCTACTCGAGAGTCGAATGGCCTTCCTCTTCACGAAAATGTTCTCATTTGAGATAACGTAGAGCTCTGACTCAGTTATTTAAAATAGGCGTTACGCCTTATGCCTCGTGGTCGTCCCTCTAAGGCGCAACTCGCCGCAGAAGCGAAAGAAGCTCCGCGCGGTCAACGAGAGCCGTTCATGAGAGCTATAAAGGCGCCGCAAGGCCGTCCCCGAGTTGAAATTTGAAGGAATCGCCACTTAAGCCAGTTGGACTCAACTGGAGACCAGTCCGCAATCAGCTCAGGGTGCGCGGAAGAGCCTTCTGAAATTCTTCCGTTTCACAAGTGTGGCAGAGCTGGAAGCTATATCATAGTATATGATTCGAAGGACGAAGGAGGTTTTCGTGCTCCAAATAGCAGTGCGTTGAACACCACGATGGAACGAGAGTAGCAAAATAATAGGTACAGATATTCTAAATACACAGCATGATAAGCTGGCTGCCAGCCAGGATTTGGAGGCTGGGGCGTGGAGCGACCTAGGAGGGCGAGGTTTTTAGTGCACTCCTACCCGCGTGAAATAACCTTTCCAGGTCCGTGAACAGAATCCCTTCAAGAGATGGAGAAAATCTATTTCATTCACCCATAAGATGAGCGTTTCAACAAGAACTGGCTTCTCAACTTATTTTTTTTATTTTTTTTCGCGCCTCCGGCGCGAATATCACACTATATCGCACAGCCCTCTCGCACCCAAAGCGAGAATCATACCACTAGACCACACAGCCGATGAAAACACACAATCACACAAGAGGTCCATACGTGTTGGGCACGTCACTCGACACAACACTGATGACCTGCGCCACAGGACGTCTGTCTCTATTCATGCTACACAACTGTCACTTCTCACTCGACCACTTCGAAAAACCTTCCATGTTATACCTATAGAAGCGGCGTTGTGCATTTGACGAAAGGAGGCGTTCAGCTAATCGAGCACGCAAGTTGCGAATCTCCAAAATCGCATAGTGTTCGACAGAATACGTGGATCTGTGAGCATCATCTCATAGAGCCTAGCCCTGTGTTGATATAGTCTTGCAGCCTGTGAGCCGCAAATAACGTGACGAGTATTACCGTCGCCACCACTAGAACCTGAGTATAGACGACGCTGCCGCCGCAGCTCCCGGAAACAATCGATACAGTGAGAGGACGAAAACTGAAGCGGCTCGTGATACTTACACACCATGACCGATCGCTGATGCTGTGTCCCAGCCTAGCGGCTTTCTCCAGCTCGCGGACAGCCTCTGAAAGGTGCACTGCGCTGCCAGCGGTCGCTTAGTCGGGGCCCACCCTTGCTGTCACTAACAGTGGTTTCAACCGTGTTCTCTACGCTAGAGATTTGCTGTCCCTGGTCCGATACCATCACTGCTAAGTCGCGGAACATGTCCGAGACTTGCTGTACCTAAGGGGGCATGCCCCGCCTGCCGTGAGCGGCACTCACTGAGCGCCCCCATAGAAGCTCTCACTTGCTCATGAATCCGAGATATACCGGCATGCCTTTCATGGACAACTCGCTCGTCGACGAAGGCGTGGGAATCGCCACTCTGATGGCAACATCATGATCCAGATGGCGGGATAAGAGCTGCCTACTTCGCGATGCTCTAGTTCTTGGGCAAGTAGGCCGTGACTCTCCTCATGAGAAGGATCATCCACCGCGCACTCGTAGCGACTCGAGGGAGGCGGATGCCGTCCGAGATGAGAAGAAGAGCCGCTTTCCTTCGACCCCTTCATAGGAAAGTGAAAGAGGAGGCCTGCCCGTCCCATCGATCCCCACCAACCAAAGGCACTGCCCCTTAGCGCACAACGGTAAGGTTCCCATCCACAAGTAACTATTCTACATGCTGCATGTCTAATACCCAAAGGACGTCAGGTTACTCTTATACGACCCAGGGCCCGGCACTCTCGAGCTCCATTGGTTAGGGACGTTCCATCCCTGACAATGAGCACCTCATGATCCAAGCCGCGTCCCCAAGAGCGCCCTACCGCAGGACGACTCGACATACTGAACGCTGGTGAGGAGGTCCCTGTCCCCTTGACGTTCCGCATGCTATACCTACACCACCAAAAGTCCAACGCGAGCCTCCCAACAGGGTGTCTCCCACGATCCCGGTCCTGGAACCTTGAACGCCCTCTTGCCGATACTGGAGGCCGAACTATGGGCGAAGGAATAGCCGTGGTGCTCTGAGGGGCCAACCACCGGCGTATAATATCGTGGCGCGCGACACGCATCTGCCCACCTTTGAGGAGGCTAGCGGGAGAATAGGTCCCCGGTCCTGGGTTCCTCATTATCTCTGCTGAGACCCCAAGAGTATCCTTCTGAACAAAGCGCTATGGCAGGCCTGCCAGATCATACGCCCACCTTCGTCCGTCCTCTCAAGGTATATCGAGGCCCACAGCCTCCCGGATTCTGAGGGGTCTTATACGCGCCAGGCCCAGGTCGCAGAGCCGCTGGAAAGGCAAAGAAAATTCAAACTAGCTGCTGATGCATCGGTGGCACCTACCAGTACTGCTGCCAGGACCCCCAATAGGTGGTCGGGTGCTCGTGCCGAAACCATAGCTAAGGCTAGCGGCCAGGACAGGGTCCCTCGGTCGGTACCTACGTGGCCGCTCAGCCATGCAGCAGCAGCGCCCGAGAAGAAGGAGCCGACTTGTCAGGTCCCGGCATGTCGTTCCTCCGCTGGTTGAATCTCCGACTACTACCAAAGCCGTATCTTGGGGCGCCCTACTAGATACCAAGTTCGCCCAAAATCGGTGTCGCCGAGATATGACCTTAAGCTTTGGATTGCTGTAAATTAACGGCGGGTTGTAGGCGCCAGGACCAGGGTTATTGAGAGGACGAGAGTAACTGATGGTCATGGAGAGCTTCGACAGGCTGTGGGGGCCGAGTAACGTTACAAGTGGCGTCCAGGAAGGGTCCACTTGGGTGCTGTACTGAAGTTGGACAAGCTGACCATGTAGGCCCCATCTCCTTGGAACCGCTGTGAACGACACGTCGAAGTAGTCGACATCATCATGTTATGTGGGGACGATCGACTTATCACTGGTGAGCCTGACGATAATCTCGCTGATGACCAGAGAACAGCATAGCCTCTACTCGTGGCGGTCCTGAGGTGGTCACTCGAGGTCTGACGGAAGGCAGTTGACATAGCGGGCGTTGCCGGGGCGGTGGCTGCTGCCGCTGGCGGGCCCTCTGCGAAGGTACTGGCCTCGGCGTCCGGTACGACACCTGGCAACAGCAGAGCGTCCCATGGGCTCATCGGCTGGGAGGCGGTTCCGACCTAGCAGGGCCTGTATATCGGGACTGACGCTACTGCCATTGCCGGAGTTCACGATGTATCTGCAGTAGGGCACCACTGGGATAGAACCCGGGACCTTCGGATTGCCTTCTACCAAACCTACTCAGCTCCCACTGTACCAACCGCTCCGGCGTCCAACAGAGCCTCGACTAGGGCCCGATCAGAAGGTCGCTGCTGTAAGGCACTCACCAGCCACGGCAATCCCGAGGGATCTGGAAATACCACCCTCATTTAGCATGCCCCAGCTCCCTACTACCGTTGGAATCCGGACTGACACGCCCCTCTCCAAGAACAGCTCGAACTACCTCAACGCGGCCCTCCCGAACGGACCAGGCGAGAACCTGACCCTTACCATAGCAGCGGCGCCCCTCTCTCTTCACTACCTCTCGCAAGTCCTCTAGCGATGCCGCTGTCAATAGTCCATCCACAGATCCCTCTGCCTCCAATACTGCATCCCGAAGGGTTCATCCACGACTGATACGCAACCCCTGCCCTACCCATGGCAAGGGTCGCCCTACCTGGGCCTCCTCAGTCAACGTGATGACCTTCTCCCCCTCCTCAGTCACGGCCCCAGCCGTACCCGATTCCGGTTCCTCAGTCGGCTGTTCCGCAGTCTACACCGAAGACAGCGCTACGTGGCCTTGCAAGGCAGCCTTGCCCTACAGGTCCTTCATCACTGTCGACCATATCGTGAGATGCATCAGGTCCATCAGTCGCTGGAAGGGGATCTGCGCCAAAAACTGGCCGAGGCGGCAGGGAAGCTTCAGCCACCTTGAGACAGTGTTTTCGCTTCCTCAACTCCCCCTTCTCCACCCTCTTCAAAATCCTCATCATACCCATCACCAGCAAGCACTGCTTCGACTCCAGAAGGCTCTTCTTGGGAACCCATCAACGCGGGTCAATAACGATGCTGTGATGTCAATCTTGCGCACTTCCAGCCAATTTCGTGGCGCGCGACATTTCGCGCCGCGAAATTGCTACGGCAACTTTGAAGATGTTAACCAGAATAATTGACTCTGAAACTTGGAGCCGATTGATGCGCGTGACATCTCCTACATCTAGGGTCCAAAACCTATTCAGGCGACGCGCTGTTGTCTTCGCTTTGGCCGGGAGTCGGGACACTGTCCTGGGAACAGTATACCGCCCCTGCATACCACTCCTTTGTATACTCTCGCCGCCGTGGGTTACTACGTCTCCTGTTCAATTGTCAGCTGTTTTAATGGCGGTAGGGTCCCCCACGAAGAAGGCCGTGGTCCATCCCCCTCGGCATCCGATCGAGGCGTCTGAGCTGGGCCGGAGGTTCAACCCTTATGATATCCTTGGCATACCCAAGACGGCCACTACTACTGTGGTCAAGAGGGCCTACCGGAAGAGGGCCTTGAAGTTGCATCCTGACAAGAATCCAGGAGAGCAGCAAGCCGTTTACGCGGCGATGTTCAATAACCTTACACTGATGTAGGAACGGGTAATGTCTGATCACGATTAGGGAAAGGAGTGGTATGACAGATACGAGTCCCTGCTGGACCTTCCCACACGTCAAGCGATCGATGATAGAATGGCGGCATCAGAGCAGGAGGAGGCTACAAGGCAGATGCAGACTGCCGAACAGAGCCGGCTGAGGGAAGATCTTCTAGCGAAGTACTAGGAACGGGGTTCGGGGGGGGCTCGATGGATAGCACTCGTACTGAGAGGAACAGAGCGTCGAGGTTGGTGCCTGAGTGCTACCTTCTCTCGACTGAATCAAGACAGGATCTATTCAACGGTAATGACAACAGCTTCTTCATAATGACACGACTAGCTTCAAGATGCTGGACGGTTCAGAAGTAGCTTGTTACATTCCAAAGCCATCTACTCATCGCCACGTCGCGGGAACTTGCCGTGAAGGAGTCTAATACATATCGTTAACAAGCGGCCGCGGCGCTTGCTCGTCATGTCCCCTCGATTCAAATAGTGGTCTGCTAGTTCGCGAGCGAGCTCACCTCGCGCTTTCTAAACTTGTTCGCTTCGTGGGTGTGACATTTGCCGGGAGTTAGCTCGAGTTCATGGCGTGCTTCTCGGACAAGCTGTTTATCTCTCTAAGTCCGCAACGTCTACTTAGTCTGCGCTTGGGAGGCGTTCTGAATGCGGTATATCAGCACACTGACAACAGTGTCACTGTTCGACTCGTGAATGGTGAAAGAGTGGTCAGTGGTTACCAAAATGTCACCGCCTTGCCCATGATGAGCTTGTAAAACGATCGACTGCAGCACAATCGTCCGTACGTCTCCCGATAGACCAGCCGGCCTAAATTTCTTCTAGCGTTTGTCACACACCATGCTGCTGTCATTTTCAGAGAAAGAGTATGGAAGGAGCGATCAGCGGCTAGAGATGAGCGGGATCGGATAAAGGCGGCAAACCAAGAGCTGCTAGATGCACTGAAGGCTCGTCGAGAGAAGGAGCTGCTGTCTGCCAGACGACCGCAAAGGCCCACCAGTGCAGCCACGCTAGGGAAGCGGCCCCGTAGCCCTCCAGCTCCGACGGCAGCCTCTCTTGATGGTATTATAAATAGCGTCTGGGACGAACTAGTGAGAGCTGCTGTTCTTCACGACCGGGGCGGGGACCACCACGTGAAAACATCTTGAAACATTTTCATTCACAATTTCAGCCATTCATACCGCGAGTCGAGTTCGGATTCGCTTGCAGCTCATTGGTCTACGTTGTCTTCGTCATAGTTTTTTAAATGCCCCGCTCAACCGCGGCTCTTCTGGCTGGGCTCCAGATTAAGACGGCGAAGACCTCGCCGCCCATGGAGATGCTTAGTTCAATATGGGAGTATCTTTCGTGTTTGGTTCGGGTGCCGACTCTCTCCGCTGCATCAATCTCGGCTATTAAGACTAAGATCAAGGTCCTCACGGAACGGGAGAGCTCGCCGGCGGATTTGGTGGCCTGTGATGGGGTGGGGTATTTAAAGTCTGGAGACGACTCACAGATTTTCGCCGTCAAGGAGGGCTGTGACTCGCTCCGGAGTCTAGGTGGATCCGTGTTTAATGTACAACTTGCCGGGATCGAACCCGGGTCTGGTGTGCTGTATACCTTCCGATGGAATCCTGGTAAGAGGGCCATGGAGCTCCACCGTGACACTGCGCTCGGCGTTGGACAGTCATCGGGTGTTTCTTGCTGGTCTGCTGAAGGGTTGCTCCAATCGAAGCCGCTGTTCGCCGCTTCTGAAGGGAGTCTTTTCGTGGCCAACTGCACGACTAAGGGGCCTGACGTCCTCAGTTCTATCGATATCCGACCATCTGGGCGAGAGGGAGAGGACGGTGAATGGTTCAAGATCTATGCGCCCAGGCCTGGCGAGCTCATCGGAGCTATGTCTGTGCATGCGTGCAAAGATACTTCTCGGCTTCTCTGTGCTATGGAACATAGCATCTGGACTACCGACCTATCGCCTCACAATCTTCGTCACGGCACCGAGGTTGTCTGGACCTGCCTTATAGACTTACCCGAATTTCATCGTGTACATCAACTTATCGGTCTCACTGAAAACGTTGTTATTGGTCTGGTCTCGTACTCGGAAGATGCTTCTTCGCCCGCGCGCGCTGTGGTTACCATCGATCTTGTCAACGGCGAACTGAGAGAGGTGGTCAGGATAGAGGAAGAGTCTGTGCGGGTGTTCTTGACGAGAGATCGTCTGTGGATGGCCTCGACGAGCGAAGAAAGCGGGGCTCCTAGAGTAGAAATAGTAGATTTGGAATGGACGCTAGACAACGTTTGCTCTCCCTCGAATATGTCGGTATCATAAGGGGTACCCCCTCATTTTTAGTCGGTAGATGCCGTTTCTCTATGGACAGTATGCGTCTCTACTTACAAGCTGGCGACGCAGCCTTCCCCAGGAACTGAAAATTTGATCGTCTTATTCGCTGTACTCACTGTACTAAGATTGACAATTTCTTTTCTGCTATAATCATTAATTCCGAAAAAAAAGCTACAGCTACCTCAATTCGCTTCATGACACTTGTTGTGTTCGACGCTAGTGGCAGAAGTAGCAAATTGATAGACGACCATGGCAATGGAGAAGAACGAGTTGGCCATGTCGTCAGAGAAACCCTCGCCGGAGTAGTGGCTACAGAAAATCATCGGCGACGGTCGCATAACAGTCGTTAAGTCTATCTTCATTTCGATCACGACTGCGTTCTGCCTGGCAGATACAAACTGCAATTACATGGCCTACTTCAAGGGTCGTTGAACCTTACATGGTCTGCTGTTGCTGCCTGCTATAGGACCTTGCATGGTTTATGAGTAGAAGAGTTGGTACGTGCATCCCATCTCCTAGGGCAAGAACCATGGTCGGTCTCCTTCATTGAAACGGAATTGCACCTACCATTTACGACTCCCAAGCTCTATGTTATTTCGATAGCATGTTCGTTCAGTCGACTATTGATGAGAAATAGTCCATGCAGGAATGCCCACTTTTGGAAAGGGCTTTATACTACGCTTGCAGGATGGTGGGACAATTCAATCCTCTCATCATCTTTCCTATTGACGCCTGACTGGTAGTTATCGCGCGGGCCTGTGAATTGCACAGCGATACTCATAAGTTCACACCACCTTCAACAACTCAACGCTCCAAAGTACTCTGATAATACGAATAACGGCAGGAACACTTCAGTACAAGTGCAATCATAGAGAGAGGAAAAAGTGTTGCTTATGACACAGTCATCTCTTTCACGCAATATAATAGACTAAGACCTCTTAAATAGGAGGTGTAAACTCAGTGACAGAGTCACGGAAGTATACTGAGAGATCTTAACGAGAGTTGTTCGGAGAATATAAAAAGAGTTACTAATCTTTACAACAAACTGTGTACTTCCCGGAGGGCAATTACGGTAATACCGATGATACGAGACAGGAAGATAGCGAGTTATACAGTCAACAGTAGAGACAGATCAGTAATGGAAATACTCGTGCAGTCAAACTGTTTACACAAATGACTGCGTCGTGACGATACTGGCATGGGTCGGTCCCAGATAAAAATGATCAACAAGCATGGAGCAGCACACTCCGTGGAGATAAAGGACGATAACAGTATATTTTAAAGAGCAGCACAGCTTAGGCTTCCGTTGCTTCGGACTTCTCGGCATGCTCGCGCTCAACCTTATTGAAGTAAGGTAGGAAAAGGAGACAGCCGATCGCTCCAGCAACACAAATACCAGCTAGAAGCATAAAGTAGTAGTCGTAGTGAGAACCAGTATACATGACCGACTCGGGGTAGTCATCAGGATCGAAATCAGGCATCCACGGAGCACAGATTTGGAAGACCACTCCAGCCAAGAGATTAGCAAAAGAGAAGAAGAGCAAGTTGAGAGCCGAGGACACCGCCTTGAGTTGACTTGGAGAGTAGGTGAAGGCTATCTCGTACGAGGTTGAGATGAGGAAGATCTCACCGGTGGCGATGAGGAAGAATTGCGGCACCTGCCACCATACCGAAACGGTATACAGAGGACGATCCATTATCGAGTACTCGACACCCAAGGCACAGAGCAAGGCGAAGCAGCCCAGCATGGAACCGATACACATCCTTAGAAGAGCAGAAGGCATTTTGTTGTGCTTTCGAAGGAACTTGTAGAGGATACCATCAATCCATAATGAGTTGATGATGATGGATATGCTATCGACATTTTGCATCATTGAGGCGGGAATCTGCCAACCAAAGGTATCCCGATTCATCTTCTCGGCTTGTGTAAGGAAGGCTGTGGTCATTTGAGCATAAGCGATCATGAAAGGAATGACCAAGGCAAAGAGCGGAATAAGCCGGAAGATTGACTTGGCATCCTCGATAAACTGATCTTCAAATCGACCACCTTTGCTCTTCTTGCACTTCTCCAGAGAGCAGTGAACAGCGGCGTCTCCAATAACCTCGATAACCCTGATAACAGCAGACCCTTGTGGCTTTGGCTTCACAAATCTGCCCATGATTCCACCAATAAGGAAGAACGTTGTGGCAATGACAAATGCGAAGAAGGGCACCAGGTAGGCCACGAAGAAAGATACCTTCTCGACAAGGATTGGGGTAACGAGGCCGCCTACCAGACCACCGAGGTTAATAGAAGCATAGAAGTAGGTGAAGAACCTTGTAATTTGAGCTTTGTGGAGCACAGGATGGAACTGTTGGGCACCCATAACATTAACACAGCTCTTGATTCCACCGCTTCCGAAACGTGATAAGCACCATTAGGGACATGTGGACCATCCAAGGTTCAGATATGCTTTCAACTGAAGCCAGGCATAGTAGAGCGAGTCCTATTGTGTAGACCACAGAGAAGGCCAGAATGGTATTGTAGACACCCAATATAGTATCGGCTAAGACAGCTGCAACCAGCGGCGTGACGTAAATAACAGCTTGGAAAGCTGATATATAAGTATTAGCAGCCGTATCGTTGTAGCCGAGGAACTCCTTCAAGAAGGTCTGCAAGTTCGGCGTTATACCGTAGAATGCTAGACGTTCACAAAGCTCCTGTACGAGAACAAAGATAGTAGCCTGCATCATGGGGTGCTCGTAGTAGTGATAGACATTGCCAGAAGCATCAGTCCAGGTTAGAGGCTTCTTGCTATCAACAACCGGTGAACTGTCTTGCTTCACGAGCTCCTCCACACCAGAATTAGATTTGAGCTCGGATGACTTCGTCATCTTCGAAATAAAGTCTTAAAATAAGATACGTTACAACACTAACAGTTCAGTGAGGTACACTCACAGTAAACAGCGCTAGAGTAAGGTCATAGCGTCGCTGACACAGAGCCTGTCCCATAAGGATCGGTGACCAGCCCCAATCGAGGGGGAGAAACTTGACTCCGTTCTCAAGTGAGTATCGCCTCAAGTGCTTATCATTGATGAATGATGTGGACTTCTCGTATCGGGTTGCTAGACGGGACGACGGGGGAATTCTCAACTGGGAAGCAGCACACAAATCTGTCCCTCAGAGTGGACGATGCCCTGCTCGTAGCTCTAGCTCAAGTCGTCCATGCGGGAGTCGGTCGTCCGTGGCTCGTGCCTACGCGTATTCGACTATAGAATCTCCTGGCCTGCTAGGCCCCAGGAGGCACATATTCGCCGGATGGGAACGTGTTGTCGTAGCGAACATAGCCAATCATTGTGCAGGTTTGGATTCGGTTGAGTGGGATCTATCACTGTATAATGTTTTTCCGAAGATCTCGAAGTTCACCAGGATCCGCAGATCCACGGAAGCCTCTTGCCTGGACGGACCCTTCCGGCAACACGTATCATTACTTTGAGCACCCCTTCTTCAATGCCACTATCTTTGTCCTCTCGATGGAAATGTGTGAGCGGTTGGCGTTCACGGGTCTGTTGCCAAACTTGAAGAACTTTCTCAACGAGTTTCTCGACTACGACGACAGTACCGCCTACTCGTATATAAGCGACTTCCAAGCCATCATGTATTTTACCCCTCTTATCGGAGCCGCCATAGCGGATACTCTACTGGGGTTGTACAAAACTATCATAATTTTCGCCGCTATATACATGCTTGGCTTGTTGTTCGTGGTCCTTGCCGCGGTACCGTCTATATCTCAGCCTTGGATGGTGCATCTGGGTTTGATGACGCTCATTGGCCTAGGCAGTGGCGGAATCAAAAGTTGCGTCAATGTTATGGGAGCGCAACAATTTCATCCTGAACTACACAAGTCGGATATCACCAGATATTACACGTACTTCTATGCTTCTATACAGATAGGCTCTATCATTGGTGGTATTGTTACGCCCTTGATGGTCGAGGGTGTCTCTTACTTCGCTGCTTTCTGCGTTCCATTGGCAGCGTTCGTCGTTGGGTTTGCGATCTTCCTATTTGCAAGCTTTACGAACCGTTATGTGAAACCAAAGCCACAAGGCTCTGCTGTGGTCCAGGTTGCTAAAGTGATTGGTTCTGCCTGCATGAAATGCTCCTTAGAAAAGTGTAAGAAGTCTCGTGGTGGCAAGTACGAGGACAGTTTCATTGAGGATGCGAAGATGCTTTTTCGTCTCGTCCCCCTATTCTGCTTGATCATCCCATTCATGATTGCCTACCAACAGATGACAACAGCGTGGGTCACTCAGGGTTCGAAAATGAACCGTGATACATTCGGTTGGGATATACCCGTACCGTTGATGCAGAACGTTGACCCTATCGCTGTTGCGCTGACCTCTATCGTTGTCGATGGGGCCCTCTATCCCAATCTTCGTCGATGGGGTATCATGCCATCCCCTTTGGTCCGATGTGCTATCGGCTCATTCTCTGGTGCGGTGGCACTAGTGTGCTCTTTGATCGTTGGAGTATGTTGTGATGGCTCACCCAGTTTTCACTATATCTATCTGGTGGCAGGTGTTGCAGTATTGGTTCATCGCCGTGGGTGAGATTTTCCTAGTGTCTACTTCTTACGAGATCGCTTTCACGAATTCACCATCGTCTTTGAAGGCTGTCGCCTCAGCTGTCAATCTGCTCTTCTTTTCCATCGCTGGTCTCATCTCCGGCGCACTGTTCAATGCCTGCTCGTCTTGGATGCCGACTTTCGACCCTTCTGATCCCACCGAAGAAAGTGTGAAGGGTGCTCACTACGACTACTTCTTTATACTACTGGCAGTTATCTCGGGAATCGGTGGCATCTGTGCTCTGGCTATGATACCGTACTATAACAAGGTGTCAAGAGAAAACCAGGCCCATCTCGAGGAGGAAGCGGTGTCGTCCAAGAGTAGCGACCTCAGCCTCAAGGAGCATGCGGAGAAGGCCGAGTCTTCGGAAGTGTGAATAGAATCGTGAAAAACATTTGAATTTCGACATCTTATATTTGCTTATCCTCAGTGTATCCTTTAGTATCCTCTTCACTCCTCATCTTCGCTGTTCCCTACGCGCCATTTTCTCAACTTCTCGTGATCTAATCAGCTTCCCTGGCTGATATATTGGTAGTCAGCCACGGCGAGCTTGTCTGGCGGTGTGCGTGACTGTCCAAGATGTGGAGCAAAGTTTGGCCCATGGTCATGTTAAATATATGACTTCGACTGATTATAGAACTTGGTTATATTCCAACTCTACAACTATGCCTCGTATCGTTTGATATGCTTGTGTATTAAACGCTCTTTACCTCTTCTCTTATTGTCTTCTTTTCTTATCTACCACTCTGGTTACTTTTACTCGGAGACGATAGCGTCGTGTTGAACAGCTCCACAGGGCAGTAGCGGAGGCATCGTGAACGAGGCTCGACCGCTGAGAGCTCCCATGAAAACGAGGAATCCAGCTACACTCACCCAGGATTGGGCGGTCGATTTTTTGAAGAACGCACATGTCAACGATAGAGACCTTTCGAAATTTGTACGACCTGCCACATTGCGCATCTTGCGATTGCATTGGTATAGTAGCAATATCAATAATAATTGAGCCGCGTACTCCTAAGCGCAAAGACAGAGGGGTTTGGGTGGAAATAGCAACTGTGTTGGGGAGACATGCCATCTGACATCACATGATCACCGATGTATACGAAAAGAACGAATTTGAACCAGAAAAGAAGAGTGAGCGACTATCATCTTCTCTACTCTTGCCTGATGTGGCGATGAGGGATTGACGAGATGCGATGATACGAATGAAGAGTGAATGGGCGATTTAAAAGAGTCGATAAAATAGTTTATATGATGAATGGACGAATAACAACCGGAGAGAGATATACTTGAACGGCTGATTATGTACTGAATAATATGACACTACTATAGGATGAAGGACTACTGAGTGAACTTTACAGTTTAATGAAAATCTCGATCACCGAGAACGGCTAAGAACAGCCATTACTCAGGCACTGGTGCATATCATCGGGAATCATGGAATACGGCAAGAAATCATAATGATAAATCCCCTGTGAATTATGGGCGAGTTTGCCCTTGATGATACGAAGGAATTCGTTGAATGGAGCGGCATCCCACGAGCCAAACTCGTGGTTATAACCGCACTTACCAGAGTTGAGAGGGTAGACGCATTGGTCACCCTGGAATTGCATCGACCACATAAGGTGGGCGCGGCTCTGATGCTCAACATAAGCAGCTTGAACGACCTTGTCGACGGCCTCATTGACCACGTAATTAACCATCTTGCTCGGCATGTTCTCATACAGCAAGAATCTTGAATCAGCCGTTTGACTGATGTATGCAGTGGGACGGAAAAAGTCATACCTGATGAGTCCGAAAGTTGGAACAACACGAAAGCTTTAGCTCACATTTCCAGATAGAAGTGGCTGATCCAGGGCCACTCTTCGAACCTCCCCACTTGATCGAATCCGATGGCGACACCAACTTCGAAATTCGTTCCGTCTTTGAAATCTGCTTCACCTTGGGGATCCCAGAACAAATCATACTCGGTTGGAACATGCTTCATCTCCTCGTAGTCGACCGTAATCTAGTGAGCAAGCTGGTGAAAATGAGATACGCAGACGCCGGCTTACCCCCGAGAACTTGATAGACGATAGTTTCGCGTTGTACTCGTTCAAGAGATGGAAAACGCCGGACATGACTTTGCCTTTTGTTGGTGCGATGCTCAGCCATCCCTCTCTCGAGACCTCATCGAATACGTAAGGAAGCATGAATATCTCGCCTGGCAATCAGCTCGCTCCTACATGGTAGACGCAGACATGAAGCTTACGAACACTCGTTCCGCCGAGCTTTGTGAGCAGCTCTGTATACAAGACACTCTTGGTAACATCGCCGTCTGGATACCTTAAGGAGCCCCGACCAATGAAATCATTAAATGGAAATGCCAGAAACTCTGAGCGAGGAGCTGATACGGGTATCATACTCACCATAGCCTATCGCTGGATGAGACACCCGGAGGGAACTGGGGATGTAACACTCGAAGGATCAGCTTAGTGACTCTCATGTAGGCACAGTTCGTGGTCAAGAGCCGGAGTAGCCGTCGATAGTAACTAATCAATAGCGTTCCGAGCACCCAAGGAACCGACTGGCCAGTAGGATTTCCCGATAGCGCTGAGGCCCGGGCGGACTTACTCAGTCCACTGCACCTTAGTGTAGAGGCCAGACGGCCATTCGGTCCACCAAAATACGTCCTCTTCTCCAGCAGGAGCTGCCCCAGCACAACCAGGGCGCGAGTTGGGGGCCGCACCTATCCATGGTCGAGCAGCGGTAGATAGGATACACGATTGACGAAATGGTACCTTGTGTAGGAGCAGTTGTAGTCCGCATGATATTCTTCGTAGTGGCTGCACCAGTCCCTGGAGCCGATGGTGCCGAAGGGTTGTAATATCCTACCAGCGTCCAACAGATTCAACAGGCAACGTTCGATGAGTGCCAGGCGACTCACCTGTTGTGCATTCTTGATTCGGTCGACATAGCTGACCACCATGCTTGCATGTCGGCGGGGAAAGGAACAGCTTGCAGTAGGAGACAACGTCAGGATTCAGTTCTTGACAATAATTGTCGCAGCCAGTCAAAGCACCCGACCCTTGCACTTGTGCTTCAGGGGGACCTTCTAAGCAGATACGGGGAGTGCGAAATGACAAGTAAGACTACCTTCAGCCGGCTCGCCCGCTGGGGAGGAGAACGGGGCAGTAGCAGGCGCCGAGCTTTGTACAGCGCCTGAAATCGGAAGTAGGAGACATGACTGCTAATGAATCCACGAACTCACAATCGACGCGAGGCTGGCAGGGAGAAGTTGACGGTAGGCCGCCTCGGCAATAGTACTGCTCGTTGTGGTAACGGCAATAAGAGTCAGCTCCCAAGAGCTCACGACAGTAACTGTCAGGAGCATGGTTCAAGTGAATGGCGCATGCGAGAAGATACACCTGCTATGCGTCGACTTACTCGTGGCATTGATCGGCGACTTCGACTGTTGCGAAGGACCGAACGACGACCACAAGCGAAGAGAATAGGCCAAAACGCATCTTGAATGGCAAAGGAATATTGAACTGGGAAGGCACATGAGCGATCGTAGCCAGCAGCTCTGGGCGTAGTAACGAGGGAATTGACAACGCGACAAAGTGGCAAGTCGGAGGAAGTGTAACTGGCTAAACACCAACTTCTCTGAGTATCATGTCCATGAGCTCCTCCTCATCCGCAGAAAGCAGGGAGGCTCTGCTGGTAGTTACCAACGGCGGACGTTCTCGGACAGCAGTACTGGCTGGACCTGGGGCGCAAACGGTATCATCATGCTCCTCTCGGATCGGAGCGTGCCGGCGTACTCGCTAACTCAGCGCCTATATAGTCCTCGCACGAGGGTTCTAGTATCCGGTCACCATCATCGATGTCAACGGTGGTGTCCTTCGGACTCTGATGCTCGGAAAGCGGCAAGATTCTGAAAAGCATAGGTGAAAGAAAAAACAAGGCGATGTGTAAAGGCATGCAAACGCTACCATTCAACTTACTCGGCAGATGGGCCTGAGGCTTCTGATGAGTCAGCAGAGTTGGAGGCTAGCCTGAGACTGACAAGTACGAAATAAGCGGTAGACGACAGTCTCGTGCCTTGAACTCGCGAAGTCAGCGAAGTCCGAGGTCTCACAACACGTGCTGTTGACCCCCACGAAGTGGATCAATATCTCCATAGTCTGGGTCTTCCCACTGCGAGTTAGGAGTTCCCAGTTCGGCAAGAAGGCTTGTCGTCACATGATCAGAGTGAAAATCGTCGGAACGTGTAATATCCGAAATCTCGCGGCTGCGCACCTGACCGCGCAAAAATGAAACGGAAAGATACCCCAAGATACGCCAACTAACATTCTTCTCCACAAAGTATGTAAGGCTGCAGACCCCACCTCGGCATGCCCATCGACTCTCTCAGGCTCGAGTCCGCCTCGACTGTCATGCCGTAATCCGCTTCGTCGACCTAATAGCAGCGAGCCAGCGGACCCCATCGTGCCATACCGAGGCGAATCTTCAACGTGCGCTTTTCGTGCACTTGCAAGAACGCATTTTCCGGATCTTTGCTTCAATTGGGGATTGCGTTCGTGAGGTCGCACGTCGGGCTACATATTAAGCTTTGTCCAGTGTGTGCATCGAAGTCGTAATGATTAGATCCCAAAGAACGGCTTAGTGTTCGGCGCTCTGTTGATTGCTGGGGCTTATTGTCACTCTTTGCAGGATTTATTGTCTCGCACTCCTATCAATTGTCTGCCTTCGGCGAACTATCATATGATATTTGATGAAACTAGCCGCAATGATGATCAAGGGTCCCAGAGGGATTGTGATTCTGAAGGTGAGCCCGCGTATGAAGGTTCTACGCATTCCCCTACCGCGTGGCATGATCGTTCACTCGTTCAGTAGTTGTGAGCGCTTCGTGTCTTTCAGCTACCCGAAGTGGCTTCATCACTTGGCTTCTCTCCTTCTTCTGCGAGCGTCGTAGTAAGGCCGATAATCGAGAACAAACCGAAGGTGACTTGGACTGAGAAAGCTGAACTTCAGCTGCAGGAGCAGTTTTTGTTCGAGACCAGTATTGTCCGTTGTTGTATACGTATCGCAGCCCTGGTGATCGGCGTTGAACTATAAACTCACACACACGCAGCTCTGGTTCTCCCAACGCTTCCGTTGCGCACTGAACTTCCTTTTGATCTTGGGTTAGACGCTACGGGTGTCTCGGTCGTATCATTGTATTGCCTTACTTTACAGACTCCGAGCGAACACCGACCCCAGGCGTTCCATCGGATACCCTACCGGACGCGCCGATATCAGCATGCACCGCTATGCGAGTGTGAGTGCTTCTTCTCTACTCCGTGGCTGATCCATTTTACGTGGAGCAGGACTTTTTGCCTGCAGGTTCGGAGATGAGTTGTCGGGCTACGAACAAAGCGAGATCCTCAGTTATCGTCAAATTTGGTTCATGGGTCACCCAATGGCGAGGGAATATTGGAGAGGTGTTTTGGCGGTAGGATTATCCAGCTACGGGTCATCGCATTCGGAAGTTTCCAGTGCCTATGTAACGCTCACGCTGTTATGGATGGCAAGTGGAGTGTCCATCAATGCGGTCTAGACAGGCATGGCTATGATGATCTTGACGGCGACTATCGTATCGTCTTAAACCAACACATCGCCTATCGGTTCGAGGTGGGTCAAGGCTGTATTAAAGCGCTGTCATGAAGAGCTTCCTTGATCAGATCTTAGGACTCTTCGGTTTCGGAGATTTCGGTCATGTCTTGGACGTGTACGACCACAGAGAGAAGTAAGTAGTCGCTGCATAGAGCTCACGTGTGTCCATTCCGTGTGGGCGATGGAAATTTTCGTCGGCTCGAGAGTCGTGCTGTTGGCGAGGGAGTCTCGCTTTCGCGATAGATGTAGACGATCATGATCAATCTCCTGACTGAGTCAGGCTGACTCAATCCTTGTCTTTGCCCTTCAGACGTCGATGTGCTCTCAAGGTTGTCCGTCGTCCAGAGTTTGATACAGAGCGTCAGTACATCGAGCTGACGGCCCTGAGGCGTCTGGTGAGTCGAAGCCCACGTGCTTGTCTCCTTTTTCGTATCTTCGGGTTTCAGGCCAAAGTGGGCGGGTGTGACGCCGTCATCACACTTCGGGATTGTTTCAAGTTCCGCCAGCATGTATGCCTCGTCTTGGACCAGGGTTTCTTGAGCCTGTGAGTCCGGCCAACTGCGGCAGGCTTCAGCGGCCCGAACGGTTCGTGCTCGTTTAGTCATGAGTACCTTCGTGGAGTTGACTCGAACCGCCTGCCAATGTCAACCATTCGTACGTACGCCGAGCAGCTGGTCAACGCCCTGGTGTATCTCAAAAAATCTAGGTGGGGTTTTATTGTATGGTAGGTTGTCTCGTATATGTTTTTCTTCCAGAATACTCCACTGCAATTTGAAGCCCGAAAACATGCTCTTGATGGAGGCGGGTTCGAACTCCATTCGTGTGATCGGCTTTGGGAGCTCACGAATCAGGCCTCTCAGGGCGGACCCGATTACGCAAGTTCAAAGCCTGTAAGCAAGCGGCATGTGCGGACTATCTGGTCCTCTCACCTCCTCCTTCCAGATATTATCGTAGCCCAGAAGTTATACTTGGCCTCCCTTATGATGAGAGCATCGACATGTGGAGTTTAGGCTGTATTCTGGTTGAGCTGTTCATTGGTGAGTCAGCGCCACCTCTTTACACCTCTTTGACGGCTGACTACGTGACAGGCGAGCCTCTCTTCGACGGTCAAAATGAGCCCCAGCAGCTGAGGGTCATGGCAGAAGTCATCGGCAAGCTTCCGTCGGATATCAGGCCTTATTGTCTCAAGCGAAGGGCATGGGCCTCTGGTAAGTTCTAGATTCGTGCTACATTTGGGTGCTGCTCCTGTTGGTATAAGATTGCGCTGTTTTTTAGCCATCTGCTCCGGTGAGACTGCGGCACAGATGGAGAAATCTGGTACGCATGGAGAACGGCTCAGGGAGTTTATCCCCATCGAAGAGAGTAAGTCTTCAGCGTTTGTGGTTGCGAGGATACATTTTGGTCGCTTAGGTGATCCTATGGAAAACGATTTTCTTGATTTCATTCGAAGGATCCTGGTTTGGGATTGTAGAAAGAGGTTAAGTGCGGAAGCCGCTCGTTATCACCCGGTGAGTCTCGCTATCGTTTCACTAAATGGGGTTTCGGACCGAGTGGAATCTTCGAGGTGCGGCTGCCTGAAGTTATTCTTTCCATTTAGTTCCTCCGTCATCACACTGCTGTTACACAACTGAAGGAGAAACAGAAAGGAGGGAAGAAAGACACGCAGGAGGTGCCCAAAATGAATAACTGGCAAGTTAAACCGGGGATGCCCAAAACGAATATCTGGCAAGGCAAACCGGTGATGCTCAAAGTGAGTATCTCGCAAGACAAACAGAGGATGCTCAAGCCAGAATGATTCTCCTCGTACAGTACATCTATACCACTGCTCTCATACTGACTGTTAGAGTTTACTGATTATTAGCCTATATCTCAATTGTCTTGAAGACCAACCCCGTACATCGGGATGATAGTAATCTATTGAACGACAAGATCCTCTTTTATTTGATGCTGTGCTGCCAAGATGTCAGGCCGGCTTGCATTTATGGAATCGGTAGACCAGTCGGGTTTCTACCCGTTCTGCTATCTAGAATTAGTGAGTAGTACGAGCTGTTAAAGCGTGATGAACATGAAAGTTGTCTGATGAGTGTGTCCGCTTTTGTGTTGCCTGGGAGTGGGGACCACCAAAAGAACTTCTGTTGTGCAAATATCACATGTGTAAGAACTTCATCCGAATAAACTCGGAGCGCTAGTGCTGTTCACAGTCCGGCTGGTCAGTTCCTGCGATGGGGTGGACTCTGGGCGAATCAGAATTCACCCCCTCTTGGGAATTGGCTGAGAGTAATGGACTGGATTAACAGTTTTTGGTCATGCCCCTTCCCTCCCATGTAACGACGCTAATCGGCGCCCCTCGGTTACTCTGGACACCAATCGCCCTCTTGCTTGTACTATCAACCTCGACCGCCTTGGTAAGTCCGCGAGTACTGCAGACCCGTAGTCACTACCACTCTCAGGTCCCTGCCCCGTCCATTAGCGGGACGGCTTCTCCTCTCGCTCAGGCTAGCCTCGGCCTACCTCAACAGGCTCAAGGCTCGATCGGCGTCATTGCCCCAGTAGTACTCAGCCAAACCTCACCTCTAGGCTAAGCTACTGCTCAGGTACCACAACAACAGCAGCCGGTGTTGCAGACGACTACGGTGCCCCCTCTGATCGTCAACCCGTCAGATTCACCACCATCCCAGTTTGCAGCTCCCGTAATGGCGTTTTCAGGGAATCCAGGTAGAGGATGCGATGCGAATTGGTCCATTTTATGGTATGTCATGTGATACGCATAGCAGACTGTCAGAACCCGCTTCCCGTTCGCGATAATGGAGCGATCCCTAGCCTTGAAAGACCCTTAGCTCCTCTTGGTTTACCTCAGGTCTTCGGCAGCAGGCCGCCAATGAGGCTCCGGCGAGACCAGGCGGTCTGCCTTACTATGTCGTTGTCCTCATTGTTATCGGATCTCTCGTCCTTGCCACAGTGATCTTCTACGTCTGGACAAGTAAGGTTCTCTCCACTTCTCCTCCCTAGGCTCTAGTCGGTGTAACCAGGTCTCCGGTCGAAATCAGCACTAACGCGGATAAAGGCGCTGTTCAAGGGCGATCGAACGCGAAAGAGTTCATCGCCTGCGAACCATCATCGAGAGCGTCGGATGAGTTATCGCGAAAGGTTACAAAACCACCAACGATACGGGAGGTTCCTCGCCCCTCCTGGGGTAGGTGGCGATGCTCGAGATGGAGAAATTCCAGGTGGCGCTTCTTGGCAGGTTGAGTCAGACAGCGATGTGTCTTCGCGGCATCATCGCCATCACCACCACCACGCTTATGGGCGGAGCTCTCCTTCGGAGCGGTATGGGTGGGCCGAACATCGCCTGTTCCACGTCGTTGTCCTTGTGGCCGCTCTCTGCGGTACCAGCGGTCACTTACGTATGAGCTCCTGTTCTCAGCGACCACGGTCGTCATCATCATCATCGACACGCCGAAACGCCACGCAGTAAATCACCCGGGCCTTACACTAGCAGCTCAGCCTTCAGTCACGCGGAAAAGATAGGTAAGGGGCGCCTTGCATGTCGAGCGCTGAGCGAGTCATGTTCGTTTCTGCTATTGCACTTCCGTTCTTTCCACTGCTGGAAGCGGTCTTCGATATGTCCCGTACAGTGGTCCGTCCCGTCTCAGATGGAAGCCCTCAGCGTTCCCGATACCACCCGCGAACGGTGGTTCGATGACACTCGATTTATCACCAAACACGCACCATACATTCTGTGCTACTTCGTCGTTATTCGTGACGACATTCGACTTCTGTGTTGAGTAAACCAGTCATCAATATGATAATCATCCCAAGGACTAGCATGATAATGTGAACCATGCCAGTTGGTACGGCAGGCTAAGGCCTCCAGATCAGCTGAAGCTGAGCCCTCAGCACGAACGTCTCAACCTCAGTATACTTGATGCCTCACCTGAACTGTTGATTCATTACTCAAGGGTTGAGAAATGATCGACTCCGACTCCGTGATCGACTTAATGCTGGATTGTGAAAGATGTCGCTGTGACCCAGCCCACCCTCATTAAACGCGGCACCATTGAGTTCTCAAGAGGGGGCTAACTTGAGGAGTGGGAAGAGCGGAAAACCACCATGATCTGATCTATTCCGATAGAGTATTGAGTGGACCAAGAAGACCGGCCAAAGCTCGGCCTAGACAATGTTTGAAACGGAACCAAAGCGCTGGGGGCGACAGACTTAATATTGGCCAGCATCACTGGATCTACTAACGATAGCGGTGGTCAATCGTTGAAAGTATACCCTTCGTTGTCGGTCTTACGTATCACTGGCCGCTACTGTCGGGGATACTCTCATCCACAAGATCTTTCTCGCCGGCATAATTGAAGCTCCCCGAGCCGTTGACGTAGCCGGATACAACATAGCTGGTACGGGCGATGAAACCCCACTCGGGGCCGTCGCGATCGTAAACGAATACGTCGAGCTGCACTGAAGCAGAGACGTTAGTAGAAATGGCGTCCAAGCTCCCGGGGTATCGGATGAATCTACCGGGTCTACCATTGACGCCGACATAACCTACGAAACGCCTCCGGTTCGAAGAGGATACTTCATCCAAACCCGGTATGTTGACCTTCAAGTGCATCATTGTTCTCATATCAAGAAGCGCCACGTTATTTTGCAGACGATCTCTCCCTATCCGTGAGAAGGGTGGAATCTCTAGGCTCCACTCGAGCTTACCACCATTAGGGAGATCAACTTGGAAGGTGGTGCGGCCGCTCCCTCGAAGTCCGACATCCACGGGGGATAGGGAGTCGTTGAGTACGACGAAGAGCTCGAAGCTGACTGGGGGTGGCTGAGACGTATCGTGAGGATTAGAAGGGGTCCCAGTAAAGTTAGTGTAGTTGGAGACGAGGAGCATCCCTGGGCTGATCAGGGTCCTGTTCTCCAGAATATACAGGCAGTAGTCAGGGGGGACCGTTGGGACGGCCGGCACGCTCCTCCAGGCAATTCGGTGGTGACATAGCAATGATCGGCAAAGGCGGATCCAGGATCATACTCGGGCCTTGGATAGGAGCCATATCACCGCCTATCAGAGTATCGCCGAACATGACCAGCATACGTATGAAGCAGAGATGAGTCGCGAGCATTTTGAACTGATATAGAATAGTGAAGGTTAACCTGCTAGGGACCGAGACAGAACAGTCGTAGCGGGGTCATGCTGCTCCCCGGCTCAACGCAGCGCTATGAAGGTCCAAGAAAGGGCTAACTTGGATGATGGAAGCATCGAAAACCACCGTAGACGAATATTTTGACTCGGACATATGCAGGACGCGACTTGAAGAAGGCTATAGCTTGGGCAGAGACAAATGATTGTAGCGGAGGAGCGCACCAAACTGCTCAGGGAAATAGACTGGTATTGGTAATCATCTTCGAACCGTTCTATCAAAAATCATGGATAATAGACGACTGTTCAAAACATGATGCTCATTATTGATGAGCGCGATCAGGGACATCTTCCAGGAAAAGGAACTTCACGTCGCTGTAGTGAAAACTTTGAGAACCTCCAGCGAAACCGAAGACATCATAGTCGACATAGATTGAGTAAGACCACTGACGGTGGTCTACCTCGTAGCCGATGAAGACACTCAGGGATACTGAAGCGGAGAGATAGTCAGAGGTGGCCGATGTTCCGGGGGCAGATAAGATATATTTTGAGGGGGTTTTCGTATCCACATAGCTTGAGAAGTTGAAATTAGTGGAAGATGACACGTTTCCAACACCAGGTACAGTGACCGTGAAGTTGAACATTGCTGGCATTTTAAGGGAAATCAAACCGCTTCGTCCGCGATCTCCCCCTATGCGTGAGAAAGTTGGAATGACCAACTCCACGTCGAGCTTGGTACCATGAGGGAGGCTGAGCTCGAAGTTGGTGCGGCCGCTTCCTCGAAGCCCCATATCAACCGGTGATGAAGAGTCGTTCGATATTATGAACAAATCCATGCTGACTGGAGGAGTCTGCGACAATCCGATGAGATTCGAAGAGACATCGGGAGTGTCGATGAAGTTGGGCACGAGGAGCATCCCTGCGTTCTGTACAGTCTTATTGCCTCGGACATATACGCAGTATTGGGGAGGCCCTTCTGGGTGACGTTCAAGATCAGGTAGGCAGTTCGGTGGCACTGAAACAATGATAGGCAGAGGAGGCTCTACAGTAGGTAGCAGCCGGTCGGCAGCCGCATCATCGCATCGGACGGCTAGGACAGACGCCATCAGAATTTGAACCAGGAAGATTCGGACCGTGAGCATTTCCAAAACGGATGAACACTTACTGAGATGAACCTTCTGGAAATGCGATGCAAAAAGTCGGTAAATCACAGAGAGCTGAGGTGAGCCAGATCCCGGAAGGTATTCTACAGGTTAATCCGGGCAAGTGTGAGTTGGCTCGTGAATCAAAGGATATGTGGAACCGAATCCCTGTGTGGCTAAGTGATGAGATCTTCGGTGAGAATGCGCGCGAGAGAAGCTGCGGCCAGAACATGCACGTGGACCGTTGTCGGCTTGCGAATGCTGCTACCTCGACGGTTGCCAAGGTTTTCTGTCTGGGTCGCGCGACACGTAATCATCGTTCTTATAGTGAGCCACCATCGTTGGTCTCGGCAGACTAACCTGCGATACATCCTGAGTGGAGCCAGTGCAGAGAAGCGCCTCTGTCTTGTGCGCTGTGCCTGTTTGTGTGTTGTGCGTTCCCCACGGCTAGTGCGTGATTGATAGACCATCACGAAGTAACAAGTTATCGCCACACGACATAGTCGCTGTGGGTTCCCTGGAGTCCACGGGCGGTCCGCTCAGATGAACCGCGATTGCAATATTTCTCTCGCATCTTTGGAATTGCCGAATCTCATGCCTGTGAATTCTCCGGGTCGTCGCACACGTGGTGCTGCCAGCTATCACACAGTTGTTCTTAGCTGAGTCTGTTCGTGCGTAGTCATAGGCGTGAAATGAGTTCTGCATATAAATATCACACGGCCGCAAGTTAAGGTTTGCATCAACTCCCATTTCGAAGTGACGTTACCGCTGAAAACTCTCACGATAGAATTGAACAAAAAGGCGGTTCGTGAATCACATGAACGTGATCCTTGCTGACCTGCAGGGGAAACCGGTACCGCGTCCAAAGCCCGCGATACTATCGCAGCGATAGATACCCGCGCGAGATCTAGCGCCTCTTTGTCTCGTCCGTGGGGAGATCCAAAAAGTCGGACGAGCGTCTTTCTGACGTGAGGAGACGGAACCTGTAGCCAGGTCACGAAAATATCCGCATGGAACTTCCGTAAGTCTTCCTTTGAAGGTCCGCCGTTGCGTTGCCGATGACTGCACTTCAAGCCGAGGTGTTTGCCGTTCGGGGGTTGGCCTGCCGGTGCCTACAATTCGGAATACCTCCCGATCATTGCGATTTCATATGTGAACAGTGCCTAGAATTGAACAATGCCAGGCATTTGGTGCTAGGGTGTGTGAGTGAGTCCAGGAGTCGGCATAGACCTTCTTGGATTGAGTTGGATGGAACCTTTAATTCACTGACTGCCAGCGAGCAGAGAGTGACTGGAATGATTCCATACTGTAATTTCAGGAGAGAGGGAAGGCCGTCAGACTAAGCCTCTTCGGCGTCTGACGTAGAGCCTTAACAATAACAAAAACAACGAGTTGGAGACGAGGAGCATACCTGGGCTGATCAGGGTACTGTTCTCCCGTATATGCAGGCAGTAGTCAGGGGGGCCATTGGGACGGCCGGCACGATCCTCCACGCAATTCGGTGGTGACATAGCAATGATCGGCAAAGGCGGTTCTTGGATGATACGCTTGCCTTGGTAAGGAGCCGTATCACCGCCTATCAGAGTATCGCCGAGCATGACCAGCATACGTATGAAGCAGAGATGAGTCGCGAGCATTCCGAGCTGATGTAGAATAGTCAAGGTTAACCTGCTAGGGACCGAGACAGAACAGTCG
The DNA here is from genome assembly GCA_013115135.1 of Perkinsus olseni. Taxonomy (NCBI): domain Eukaryota; phylum Perkinsozoa; order Perkinsida; family Perkinsidae; genus Perkinsus; species Perkinsus olseni. The sequence continues at coordinate 189,559 of JABANP010000032.1, read as the reverse complement.
TAGCGGGGTCATGCTGCCGCCGGCTAAACGCAGCGCTATGAAGGCCCAAGAAAGGGCTAACTTGGATGATGGAAGCATCGAAAACCACCATAGTCTGGACAGCTATTCTGGACACGACTGAAGGGGGGCCATACCTTGGGCCATAGTAGAGCAGCGTATACTCCGGCCATCTTCCTCGGGAAGCCCCTTCACAGTCATGCCAAAGTGTCGACGGAAATAGACTAGTATTGACCATCATTATGGAATCGTTCTACCGACGTTGATGGACTATTTAGCGCTGGTAGGGACTCGTTGCAGAAGAAAGAACGCCAGATCCGAGTAAATGAAGCTTTGAGAACGCGTAACGAAACCGAAGACATCGTAATCGGCATAGATTGAGTAATACCACTCAGGGTGCTCGGGAACGTAGAAAAACTTGACAACGAGAGCTACCCTAGCGGAGATGAAACCAGAGGCGGCCTTTTGCCGCGGCGCTAGATGAGGACAATTCTGAGGACCCTTTCATATCCACATGGCCTGAAAAGTTGAAATTAGTCGAAGATGATACGTTTCCAACACCAGGTATCGTGACCATGAAGCTAAGCTTTGCTGGCATATCGATGAAAAGCGCACCGCTGCGACGACCTTCTGCCCCTATGCGTGAGAAAGTTGGAATGACCAACTCCATATCGAGCTTGGTACCATTAGGAAGGCCTATCACGAAGTTGGTGCGGCCGCTTCCTCGAAGCCCCATATCAACCGGTGATGAAGAGTCGTTCGATATGATGAACAAATCCATGCTGACTGGAGGAGTCTGCGACAATCCGACGAGATTCGAAGAGACATCGGGAGTGTCGATGAAGTTGGGCACGAGGAGCATCCCTGCGTTCTGCACAGTTGTATTTTCTCGGATATATAAGCAGTACCGGCGAGGCCCTTCTGGACGGCGTTCGAGATCAGGCAGGCAATTCGGTGGGACCGAAGCAAGAATAGGCAGGAGAGGGTTGGACACCTGGTTCCGGCCAGCAGACACTTCACTGCCTCGGATGGAATCGACAGACGTCGTCAGAATATGGACCCAGACGAGAGAGGCCGCGAGCATTTCCGAGTGATAAACACTTGCTGAGAAAAACCTGCTGGAAATGCGCTGCGGAAAGCCGGCGAGCAACAGGTAGCAAAGGTGAGTCGAAAGACCGCAAGCGCCTCCCTACGGATCCGAATGAAGCGGTAGCATCGGATGGAACGCATGGATTAGTGAAGTCGAGCAACATGCGGTACGCAGGTATTCTTCAGGAAGATCCTGGCGAGGGCGAGTTGGATCCGAAGGATAGGTCAAACCTAGTCTCCCTTCGGCTCACTGATGAGGCCTTCGATGGGAATGCGGACGAGTGGGGCTCGCGGTGGTTCCCTGGTGAAACCTCTGACTACGAGGATTGGGATGGGGACGCCGAAGCACTCGTACCTAACCGCAATGTGCTGAGGGAGTCTGGGCTTACGTCACCGTCACCAGGAGCCCATCTGGTTGGGCAAGTTGGCTTAGGTGCTACGACGACCTCCTTCGGAGGCCATCTTAGCCACACACTGAAGGCGACAATAGGCTCGTAGTGCCGACAGGGCACCTCCTCAGCATTTGAAGCCCGAGTTAGAACACGGGCTAGCGGTTGTGGTGTTGCTTCTTCGTGCAACGACCCGGTACACCGTGCGTGGTCGCCCAGACTAGACCGGAATTGGAGACCGGCCTAGACTCGCTCGTAGTCTCGGTTTGTCCGCTGTTCCAACGTGTTGGGCTTGAGTGGGCGGTAAAACGAAGAGAGCGACAACCCACGCGTTTCCGCAGGGAAGCACAGACCTCTCTCCGTGAGCGAAGTTACGCTCGCTTATCACCAGAACAGGAGTCCTTCTCAAAGTGACGGAAACATACTTGCACTACTGTCGACGCTATGAGCTGCTAGTTGTGTGCTCTGTTGTCCCCTGGCGGCGCAGAGGAACCTGATACAATCCTCTCGATGATGCTTCACCCGCGGCGAAGTCTACGACTTTACCTAATGAGGAATATGTCCAGAACGTGCTCGTCGATTGTGCCGCTTGCGAGTTCCGCTAGCGCGACGGTTGTCGAGGTCTCTCGTCTGGGCCCTGCGCGTCGTTCCTGTTGTTAGCAAGCATCGTAGGTCGCGACCGCGCCGACGCATCCAGATTGAAGCCAGTACAGAGAGGCACTTCCGTGTTGTGCTCTGTATCGTAGGCTCCTCATTACTAGCGAGACCCTCAGTGGCATAAATCAGTCTGATAGACCATTACGAAGCAGCAAGTTCTCGCCTACACATAATGGACGCCATGTGTTCTGCAGCGTCCACTCGAGCCCTGAAGAATGTTGCCTCCACGGCCGATGAAGTCCGCTATGTCATATCGAGGTCTCGCGAGACTCAGCCCCAGGCTTTCGTCGCTGAGCCGGGTCTCGGCTGCGGTGTTCGGGTAGATAAGTCAGCGACGCATGGATTATCGGTGCGGAGGGATTGACTTGTTCGCGACTTCCCCTTTGTTCACGCATCTCTAGTGGACTACACCTTGAAGCCTTTTCCCCCTTTTGCGAGATGATCCTTCCAGCATGATCGAAGATAGACGCCATGATATCCAGCGGTATGTTCGTTTCCTTTGAATGAGAGCAATTCCGGCACCACATGGACTGAGAAGAGTCGGTCTCGTCAGTGTGTGGAGCACATGCCGAAAAGCCATGATTTTACGGAGTTCTCGTCGGTGATAGAACGATCAATCTCTCAGTGCGACACCGATCCTCCTGCACGCCGTCGTGTGAGCCCTGCGCATCCGGCAAGGACAGCACTCATGATCCGTGTATCCTGGAGTCGGCCAATCGTTCTGAGTTGTTGCCTCGTATTTGAGACAATAACCGCAGCTCTGCGAATCTGGCGATGCGAGCGTTTAGCAAGTCGAAGTGACGGTCACACCGTGACATCGAGCCCCTACACCGAGCATGCTCGCTTCAACCCTCAGGCGATGAAGGTCGTCCTGACTAATGTGCTTTTACAGTTCAACACGGACGAGGTTTTTCGTGCCACGGCGTCGTTGGTATGCGGTCTTGGTGATCCACTGACACCATCTCATTGAACACCAACAGCGAGACATGGTCAGAAACAGCGCAATAACATGAAGCCCTGCACTCAGCCTTTCTGCTTTCTCTTCATGCTCACAACTTGAGGAAGAGAGGCTTCAACCGCGGCCTGACAGGGCTGGGGTCATCACCAACTCCCCCCGATCATCCCCACCTGCGCCTGGCGCCTGACCAGCTTTTGCTCCAGATTCATTCTGGCAATTTGCTCAGCTCGCTGACTATTCTCCTTCGATATCCGCAGCGCCTGGGGAGGTGCAAAGCCGTAACGTGCGGGCGACTTCAGCAACGGGCTGGCAATCTGTCGTCACCTCCTCCACGGTAACTATCGAGCCTGGGTCGAAATACGTCTCATCCTTCTTCTCCTCCTTCTTGATCTGCCATCAAGAGATTCTTTCTCAATGGCATCGGTGAGCTTCTACATTGTGCGGTATATTGAGAGCTTGCTCGACTATGGGAAGCCTCAAGATCCGGTTCTGAGTTATCGCCCACATGGCATTCGTGCCTGCCGGAGACGTCTGGGAGGCAAGTCACCTCAGCCGCGCTCACAGGTGTATACGAAAAGGCCAGCAGGGAGGTACATAGTCGCGGGGCAGGGCAATGACGCAGAGGGCTCGGAAACCGTGACGAGAGTATTTCTGCATGGTCTTCTGGTCGATACCTAAAACACAGCTGCTGTCCCCTCGACCAGTAGGATGCCCCACCGAGTTTGTTTTTAGTGTCAGGTCGGTCGCCGGCCTCCGCTGCCTGGGCCGAATCGATCGAACCGAAGAACTCGATATTGGTCAATAGCAGAGCCGAGGCCAAAACCAGGGAGCACTATTATCCTGAGCAGTGAGGCAATATGATGGTACCGAAGAGGACCCCTACGGATCAGAGAGGGCCAGAGAATCCAGCCACAACGGCGTCTCCATAGGGAAACCTGAGCATACCAAAGATTACCCTCATCATACTATTGATGGGGTTGTCATTGACGGAGCATCCTGACCTTTGAAAATGTGTGGATGGTTGGACATCTGGCGCATCGCGAGGAAGGCGGTGGTGAAGATCGGTATCTGTACGAACATGCCCATCATGCCCTTCATCGTCACCATCGACCCATGCTCCTTGATAAATTGGGAGTACCTGCTAGGGCACGACTGCCTCACAGCAGAAGTCGCAGCGCCGTCAGCACTTTAGTCTGGGCACGGATGAGCTGTTGTTGACTGCCCTTCTTTTCAGCCTCCTTCATTTCTGCACTCAATGCCTGCAGCAGAGAGATCGCCACCAAGACCAATAGAGGGGCTCACATCCAGCTGCGGCATGATCCTCTGCTTCACTCGACCAGCTCTCATGGATGATATCAGCAGCGGCAGCACCATTATCCTAACCTGACGATGTAGGGTAGCCTCCCAACCCACCACACCAACCCCACCCACCACAGTCGCCGCGGCTGCTATTGATGCCATCCAGCTGTGCCCCGGCATGTAGTCGTGGATCTGATGTAGAAGGTGTCTCTCCTAGGCATAACATTACTCACGAATCGGAAGGCATTCTCCATATTTCTCTAACCGCTTGCCACGACGAAGCGTGTGGGACCACAAGCAACAAAGCCCATCCACAAAATAGAAGGGAATGGGGCAGTACAGTAATTATGAGAGACTGCATGAGGTCCACAGGGAGGTAGGGGTCGTAGGAGGAGGCCAGCTCTGCCCCTCTAGCATGGGCCTCATCCACGCATCTAGAAGCCGATGGCTGGTACTCAAGAGCATCATCGGTGTGTCCACCTCTCCATCAGGTTGAATGACGGTGTATTCTCCGGGTAGTAGTTATGATACTTGCCCAGTGATGGTATGTCGAACTGCTGGTAAAAGGACACGTCATGTGCCTGCAGCGCTCCTCCATCGCCAGCCGAGGCCTCCGATGTTCTCCACACAGCCTCTGCCGTCGTCGTAGTGGAGGAAAACCGCCGCGATGCCGCCGAGGAAACCAGGCGACGGTACGGCGACGGCGTTAACGCCTTCGAGAGCATTCCCGCGGACTAAGCCGCCGAGCTAGAAAAAAATCTAACAGGGTCTTTGATAGGCGTGTAAGGGCACATCTTGCTGGTTGGGTGGTCCCATCCCGGTCGATAACAGGACTCCAACTCAAGAGCCCGTCAGATGTTGAACAACGTCTTGAGTGCTTATGCTACTACGTTTCATGACTATTAACAGCGGGTGAACTAATGCACACTAGCGTAGCACCTGAGCCTCTAACAGCTGGACCTGACGCCGGGTGAGAATGACGACTAGAGCCGACGTATTCTCGAGATGACCTACTGCACGCTCGAGACGGTCCTGCCTCTTGGCAACCTTCTCCACTTGGTTTTGAATATGCATAATGCACGTTTCGCTCCGTCTGATGTGACCCTCAAGAATTGCCTTCAACTCATCGACGTATCTTGAGGTTGCAGAATAGCCCACTCATTTCTGTTAAGGACTTTAACCTCACTGGTGCTGCTCTCGGGCACTGGCAGTCGCCTCCTCTTTGCACTGCGCTACGCTCTCGTTGACGGCCTGTATGTCCCTCCAAAGGTCGTCACACCTCGACTGGGAACTGTAGACTGCTTCATTGTGAGCCTGCGGAAATCAAGATGGAGCCACTAATCACCGCGTCCGATCAGTTGATGCGTAGCGCGGCACACTGCTATTCGAGAAGCCGTGGGTTCAAATCCAGGCGACTGCATCGCGTCGAATCTCCCTCGTCTAGAGCGCGACTCGACTCGAAGCGCCTTTTCAGCCACTGAAGCTATTTTAAAAACGCCGCCCTCGGAGTCAGCGACGGCCTATCGCTGCTACTCCAGCTCACACCCATATCACCTGGCGAAGCAAGTCTATCCCTTCTGAGACCCGCTCGACCTTCTGTCTCAACGTCAGCTGCCCGAGCCTACTAGACTGGTGCAGCCCCAGGGACAGGGACCCCGACGTGAGAGAGGCTCCCTGACAACGGCTATCATGGACTCTCTCTGACCAGGCTGGTTCACTACCCTCAAGCCTCGACTACCTCTATAATGGTGCCCCGAGGCGATCAGAGGTACCTCATCCTGAAGGGAGACGAACACGATGAGCAACAGCAGTGTAACAAATAGCATCCCGAGGACAGATACCATCACAGCTTACCAGTCGGTCAACCGACGCTTCCATTTCATCATCCCCGCCCTCCGAGCCACGTGGACTCAACATGAAGTGCTTCGGGCCGGGCGATCGATCTAACGAACACCAAGTCGAGAGCGGGCGCAGTGTAACGGCAAAATCCCTACACGCGTAACCAACGCTGTTCGTGTTAGTAGCGTCTATGGGAGAGTTAATTAGGCCGTTGACGACGCGGCTGGGGGACCTCGCCTGGCAGCGGGAGGAGTGCGGCGTTCCTGGAGGGTCGCTTTCGGGGGAAACCATCGGCAACAACGAAGGTTGACTGGAAGCAGCAGCGACATAACACCCCGTCATCTTCAACGCACCACAATCGTGAGACCTAGAGGCATGCTAATACAGGCGAGCCGCGGAAACCTATTCGTCAATCACACGAGAGCACCCCGCTACCAGTAGATGATGACCAGGGCCGTGAGGACCAGCCCCTGCCTGCACAACACTCTGGGCCCGATACCTCCAGTTCGAGCGGCGACTACTCCACTCGCTGCGCCAAAGAGAGTCTTGCTTCGGCAGGATGGGAATCTCGCTCCGTTTGGATCTTCATTCACCCGACCATCTTAACGGGCGGTGCTAGATGAGAAGCTCCAATGAACCATTGCACTAGTCACAACAACCCAACCCTTCTACATTTTCACAGGACGCTGGGCAGGTAGGCCCATCAGGCAAACCGATGCCGCCGCTGCCTTCACACATAGAGACTCCCAGACGGCACAACCCTCAATGCTAAGGGCAATGGCGAGTCCAATACCATCGAAGCTGCCCTGATGGCTCATTTACACGTCACCTCTCGAGCGGCTTCCTGAGCAAGCCACTTACTGTAACCACCCCGGCCCGGACAATAGTCGATGAATGCCACTGCCGGCCTTCCGACTTGATCTCCCGGTGTTACCCTATTACGGCAGCTCTTCCTCTCTCACGCTCCTCTTTAGCAAGCTCACAGGCCGCTCAGACGACTCTAATCCGCATGCGTGCGAGGCAACTAATTTGATCACTTCCTCAGGAATGGTAATGCGCATTTTATGTTAGCGGACGCCATGCTAATCGATTTTCCGTCTGCCTTGAATCATGAACATTAGCCTTCTGCGGAGTCGGTCTCGCAGACTAACACGTCATTTGTGTCGTTGTGCTTGCCTTACCAAACTCAGCGCTGATAGCGAGTGGGCGTCGTGTTAGTAGACTACCTGTGTGTGAAGTGCATGATGCTCCGTGTTATACGTGCCGGGCGTGGAGGTCATCGGCAGCCTCAGCTCGGATGAACTCGGTTTTCCTGACGATGGCGCTATCCGGGGTTTTTGAAATCCATCTCGAACAGTCGCACATAAAGGGGCGCTCCCCTTCGTGTGGTGGAGTCTCGATTCAACTCCAACGGGATTTGTTATTTATTTCCTTCAGGCTGACGAAGCCTTCGAGTACGAGTCGCTATCGCACACGTCTTCGAGGCTTGCATACTCCGGCTTCCAAGTTTCCGCGATCAGTCCCCGTGTATAATGCAATGCCAGTGCTCGTGGTCGCTGTAGTCCTTCGTGTGAGAGCGGGTTAATTCACTTCTCCAAGGACCTCTGCAGTGCTGAGTCTGCACTTAGCGAAGGCCACGGTAGAGCTCGTCCGAAACTACTGGTCTGTTACGTTGCACCGCCTTCTGGTTTTAGGTGAAGGTGGCCCAAAGGGCGACCTGAGTCGGGTTTCGGGTTCATGGGGGTTACGGTCAGTGCTCCACTAGGTCTTGGTCGACTTTTTGACGCCTAGCAGCCTTACACCCAAGCTCCGAACACGCTCACTCTACTGCCATGTGAACTACGAGCACCTCCCCAGGCCAGGCCCAGGCGAGCGGAAATCTTCCTTGGCTTTGTGCAGAGTCCCTGATTTCGTGCAGTCAGCCTATCATAGGGTCACTATGAGACCTGTGCTGTTGAGTTAAGTTGGGTTAGTAAGGGCCCGGGTGGACAAATCTTCCGCCGTCAGTCGTTCTTTGAATTCGGATGACTCGCAGGTGTGATACGCAGAGTATCTTCCTAAAGTCGGGCGGCGACTCCGACGAGGACGACTTCGACATGCGGGGGAGAGCCAATGGCGGAGGAGGCAGGAAGGGCGGCCACGATGGGGTAGTAGTGGTAGGCCCTTCCCTCGTCTGTTTGCGTACAGTCTCGTGTAGGTTTGCACTAGCTCTCTAGTAGCCGTGACTGGGTTCGATGCTTCAACGTCACTATAGGCGGCTATGGAGGCTCCTGCATGTGCCTTGTTGTAGTTACGATCAACATGACGATCGATGTGGCCCTCGTAAGGTCGACGATGACTACGAAGGCTCCCCAGGCGGCGCCGAAAGCCGTCGGGTGCCCAACGCTAAAGTCCGTGGAATCACCAGCATGTAGGGCAGAGGGAGATGAATTTCGTGGCGCAGCGGTAATCTCTCTCAGGGGTATGTATTCCGACCGTATGGGAAGCGAAGATGATGTCGTTATGATGACGAGAGATGATCGTCAACAGTCGGACGGACGGCAGTTCCAGTCCCCCAATTTGAGGGCGCGGAAAGGAGGGTATTGGAGTAATAATAGGAGCCCCGGTAGTAGGCAGGGAGTGCACTGGTATGCGGGCATGGTTGGAGGCTATCCCACTGTTATCAGCAGCTCAGCGGTAGGATAGTTGATTGCCCTTTCTATGGGATCAGCGGGGCGTTTGAGAAATCTCGGTGAGTGGAACAGTATGAGTTGTGCATTCGACAGTGTTACCATCGCCAAGCTCATCCGAGCCTCTCTATCACTCATCGGCTTCCGTGAAGTTTTGTTGCTCGCCTGCTTTCAATTATGGATGTGTATTTTCTCACGCACACTGCTTCGAAGTACTTACTCGAGGCATCGTTTGTCTTCTCCGAGTCGTTTTTGTCCGTGTACATGCAAGGCTAGTTGTTCTGTATTACTATGTGCTGCCATATGCTTGTCGTTCCTCCAGGTGGCAAGGGCAGTGGCAAAGGAAAGGGCCGTTCCGGTGGTTTCCGACAGGCTACCATGAGCCCTTCTGGAGTGGTGAAGGTCATCCTCAAGCCCAACAGTGGAGGCGGCGGCAGCAGGAAGGGCGGCAAAGGGAGGGAAGGGAGGCAACAGACGTTTTGGAAAGTAAATTACTTGGCGCGTGCCAGAGAACAGTATTTGTGAGAGACTTTGGTGAACGCAAGTGAATGAGGCTGCCCTTAGTGTACGTTTACTCACTACAGCGTCTTTTCGCTGTTGAGTTAGTTGGCGGAGCGAAATTACCCGGGTGGGGATCCTTAGTGATTTTCTTTCATGTATTATACTCAGCATCAGAGTGCTGTGAACTGTCCCCCACCAACTCTCCATCATCATCATCATAATCGGTACTTGCCTCGGCTGCATGCGGCATTCACCTCTATCAGAGGCCACTTGCCTGCGCAACAACAGTCAATGAGCACACCTCTAAGCGCGACGATGGGAGGTACATGTCGCGCGCCTCAAAAAAAGTACGAGGGCTCCTCAACTTGAAGTAAGGCTAATGCCACCACAGTTCACCCCAGCTGCGTTGGTCAATAAGTCCGGGGTATTCGGAGCTGTACACAGCGCTGGGGAGTAGGCGTACTGCCGCTTACAGGCTCCTCGTCGATCGGTGTCCCTTCCTCGCGAGAGCCAGGAAGCAAGCCCTAGTACCACCACCAACGGTCACACTAACCACGCTGACGATATTGAGAGGCTTTCTCCTTCATTCGCTGTGAGAAAAGCCTGTTGTGGAGAATCGACTGCCGATCCCTGTAATCAGTACCCCGCTGGGGCGGCGTCTGTGTGTCGGCTCCTCGAGATCGCCGCTAGCCGCCTGAGGGAATCTCAAAACCCGGTGGGTGAAGGGGTCCTGTGTTCTTCCATGAGGCCTCACTGAGTCGCGTCTATCAATTTAATCCCTCTGGAACGATCCTGGAATGATTCCTGCTCTCTCCAGTTGTCGGGCGGCGGCCACTCGACTGCTCATTCGAGCGTTGCTCCGATTGGAGGAATCGTCCAAACGGTGGGCCGACTGTCGATTTTGACCACAACCGATCGAATCTTGGTGGCGCCTCTCAGGGACGCATTCCTTATGCTGAATCCGAGATTGGATTCGGGCCAGCACCTCGGCGATTTGCGGCGTGTTCACGAACTGGCTGACGAGTGAGGGAATCTTAGGTTGAACCGCGGATGTTGCGAGTGATGTCAGGCTGGAGAGCTACTTAGCTACTTTCTCTGCCGACTTCAAGTCTCCGAGTTCCCATCGACCAACTCGGGAATGATAATGATGATGAGCGCAAGCATGATGTGAACATTTGTAAATTTACTCACGCGCTGAATTTCGAGGGCGTGCTTTGCGTTCGGCAAGTGTTTCCGGTGAGTACCACTCCTTTGCGGAAAATTGTGAGAAAATAATGCATCGATGCATCTGCGAGTTGTGTAACTTTTGATGCTACCAAGTTTAAACACCATCTGTATTCCCTGGTGTTGTATACACCGGGATAAACGCGCTGGAGTCACAGTGACGACCGAATGCTGGCATAGCCTGTGCCTCCCTCCAGAGCACATCCGCAAGAGTCTAAAAAGACGGTAGCGGCGTTGGGCTACAAACCTTCACACGCCGATCGCTGTTGTTCTCGAACCTTGAGTGGCCGCTGGAGAACGACCTAGAATGAAGCACGCCGGCAGGAAGATTATGTCAGTGCCAACGGGGCGATCAAGGGGCATGCTTCGGGTCGTCTCGGCGGTGGTACGAACCTCATATTCGGAAGATGAGGTTCCCTAATCATCTTCGTCCCGATACTCCGATAGACGCAACACTCATCAGTTCAAAGTAACGGCGGCTCTCCACCATTCAGCCATGAAGCAACACACTCTTCCACAGAAGCTACCCGCGCAAAGGGAGACGATGAACGCGGTGACGGCCGTCGAGATTGTCTCGAAGCCACGGGAGGAGGGCTCCCACCATCAACGGCTTTCTGCGACACCTGTTCACGGAGCGACAAATGGGCGATGAAATTATTGTGGAATATCATATACCTCGGGCGTGATTGCATCATTTCGGCCAGTGAGAGAATCCTCGTATTTACCGAAACGCTCGGCGCTCTTGAGTAATCTCGGCTGGGACTTCTTCCGACTGCGACCAATCGAACTGCGAAGAGTAGATCGTCATAGTGATGGCCTTCTCCTGTGTGTAGCCAGCATGCTTGCTGGAGGGCTATCAGCCACTGGAGAAGCGAACTGACCTCACCTCGATGCCAGATGTATGTCGTCCTCAATCTCGAGGCCAAGTTTAGCCCAGGTTGAGCCTTTGTCGAGCTGACCTTCCTCGACTGCTGGCAGAGTGAGCCTGAAGGGACTGCAGCTAATTCGTAAATCGTTCTGATTTATCTCCTACTTGACAGGCCGAACACTCGAGCTCATCGGAACTGCTACGGGAGGGATTTCGACGGTCCCTGACGGCGGGAGAGGATCCCCTGGATGACTCGGTTTGAGAGCGATGCTCATCAGCAGTGAGGGCAGCCTGACAGGACATCAGCCTTCGATCTACCATGATAACGTGTCCCGCGGCCGAGCCTGTCGAAAACACGCTCGAGGAGTTCAGGAATGTGAACTCTGGTAGAACGCTGTGGACAGACCGAGGGCAGATTTCCTCGGCTCGGTGTTGGCTCTGGCATACCTCTCAAATTCCGCCCAGTTGATGACGCCCCGTCTGGGAAACATCTAGCAACTTGAAAAGGGTTGTGATGAGACCGTCACTGAGAGTGGCCTCCCCGAGGTGGCAGCTTCGCACCTAGTGGACACATCATCTCGTTCGTGAAGTCGGACCACGTCGAGTGGAAGCGCGCCACGGCGTCACGGGAACGTTCCATCCCAAAGGGGAAGCGTAGAATAGCATACCAGTTCATGAAAGGCTCCAATATCGACACAGCCGTCGATTTGGAATTCCGTGAAGCGATGGCGTAGGTCCTCCACTGATATGGTCATGGATAGGGCATCATAATAGAGGCTGGCGCGGCCAAGTGCTCTTCCTTCGCGTAGAGCCGTGAGGAAATGTTGTACAAAATTGACTGTCTCACACCATAATGCCTCTCGTGACTGTCTCCTTTGCCGGCCTGGTTCACGTATTGATGTTATTATACAATTCAACGATGGTCTCATACCAACATTGCTCAGTGAGTCCTCAGCAGCGTTTTTTGGCTTGATGAACAGAAGTCTATTTAACAGGCTGAGCTAATAACCCTCAGAAAGGTACGTCGGTGCTAGTCTAACTAAGCCGTACTGTCGGCGTTGGACTTCAAACTCACACACACAGTGAGTCCTCGTCCGTAATGGTGATCGGTTGCAGTCGACATCGATCACGGTGAGGTTGGGTTCTCACTGCAGCTTCCCATCACTGCCGTCGAAAACACAACACTTGGGACATAAAATATCACAGAACGTATCTTCGAGTGTAAAATCGATACCATGAGGATGAGGAGAAGAGGACAGTTCCAGAATTGTTGAGGTCAGTGTACGTGGCTGGTGCCGAATTAGCGTGTCGTCATCGCGTCAGGGTCGGTACGGCAGAGGCCTCATCAATGATGGCATCCGACCGGTTGACAAAGACGTAGTCGCTCTCGAAGCTCCAGTCGTCCGATTCATCATCGGAATCTTCCTCTTGACTAGCCTGATGCATCATGACGGTTTGGTAGAGCTCCTGCTCCTTCTTGTCACTCTGAAAAGGACAACTGCCAACATCACGGAGAGAGGCAACTAACCTTAATGACAACATCAGCATCCACGCCGTTTTCCGCAAGCTTGTGAGCGATCTCACTGGGCAGCCTCTGCTGCAGTAGCCTCTCTGCATTACGGAACACCATGGCGTTGGTGTAGGAGGCGTCAGAGCATGCTGTCACTCGAAACAGATTTATCATACCTCGAGGAATGCATTCGACGAGGTCGTTTGATACTTGGCACTTACTTCCGACTAGCAGACCCTTGCTCTTGCTCACTGCGTCATGAGGGACTCCCACCAAACGCACCTCCAGTACGAAGTAGTTACCCCACACGCCTCTTTTAGTGACCTCAACCTGTGGGAAGACGAACCACATCACTTCTGAACGCTGGACTGCCCTTAGGCGACAGCACCCTGTCAGCGAGATGAATGCATCACGCATGAAATCGCCAAAAGGTCGCATCGACAGTTCCAGAATAGAAACGTCCGGACTTTGATTGATCCTCTAGATTGGAAATTATCGATGATAATCAGTCGCCGTGCAGTGAAGTTGAATAATTATATACCGTCAAGTTGCTATGATACACCATCATGCTGACCTGCAGGCTGTGCTCTCCTTTAAGGGTGGCCTCCAACCCCTCCAAGCACGCCGTAGCCACCCTGTCCGTTACTGCTGTATCCTGTATAATCAGTGATGCTATGTGGTACATCATTTGACCTGACGACCATGAGTATCATGCCTACCGAGAGCCTTCTCAGTCTGAACTCACTCAAGATCCCTCGACCCGTCCGTTTCTCAATGCTGTCCTCCACTATGCTGCTGTTGTTCTTCACTACGATGTTTAAATATAAAACCATTGGATTCTCCTAACTGCTGACAGCTAACTCCACCCGACCCTCGAAAGGAACGCGGCACTATTCCCAGAGCTCGTATGCATTACAATCATCGTCAGCACGAATCGTCATCAAAGGGAGTCTACAGTGACAATAATGTCTATTGAACTGAATTAATCGAATCTTGAGCCATCACGCTCTTGGCCGACTCGCGCGACGCTTGGAAGAGCTCTTCGGAGTTCTGACGAAGGAACAGGTTGTGTCGATGCTGGCAGCCCTTCCTACCCTTTCCCAGATTTAGGCTCGGATCTAGCCGGCGAGGAAGGCGCGCCACTAGCACGCGAGGAGGATCGAGCCCTAGTGGACCTGATGGAGCCAAATATTGAGCCACTTCCATACCACACCACTCTCACCTCTTCTGCGGCTCGGCATCCTCAGCCTTGCGCTCAGTGGAGCGGCCACGAGCCTTGCTGCCACCAGTCTTGGTTGCCTTCTTCTTCGCGGGCTTCTTCTCCTTCGGCTTACCCTCCTCCTCAGTAGCCGACGCGTCGCCAACACCTCCCTCCTCTTCTTCCTTCGAGGCGTCGGCGGGCGAGGCCGTAGCAGCGCTCACGGCGGCAGCGATGCGGGCTAAAAAACAACGTGGATACACTGCCGATTCCAATACAGCACGAGACTGATGATGGAGCGGTACGCCAACTCCACAATTTAATGCGTATGGATTCGCACCGGACCCGCTCGAGCGACCAGACTCGCACTGTATGTCCGTGAGATTGGGTTAGAGGACAATCCAAAAGGGCAGTAGCCCACCCTCACCGTCTTCCTCCATCGATCTGGTTATGTGCCTAGAGCCTACGATGAAGCTGGCGACGACTATGATGAAGGAGATGCCAATCGCCATCAGATTGTATCTGACGAGGAATGAGGTGAGACTCAGAAATGCCAGCTGGTGGAGGGCTACACATTCTGAGGTTGATCCGCCCATGTAACTTTGTAGACGTTGGACCACCACTCGACTGCCTCTCGCCAAGCCTCTTCCATCCTGAGCATGGACAACAGCTTCGTCGGCGCGGACACAAGTAACGACGTTACCGAGTCTTCCAGCATACTCCTCCACCCTCTGTCTCGCCACCCTCAGCCACAACCGCAGTCATCCCTTCCGTGGCGAGAACCATCAACGCTCGAAGAGACCTTGAGATGCACGGGGAAGAGAGTGGGAAGCTTTTGAGCATTCTGATTGTATGGGAATGTGAAAGAATCACTGCCGGGCTCTCCCGTGGCATGGCATCAGCGCAGCACGATTAACAGGAACACAAGATTGAAGAAAGATGTGGAAATGGAGATACTGCGGATTAGCGGCAGCCGGGAAGACTGTCTTCTAATAGAACTCAGTTCAACTTCATTGCATTCAGCGAGGGTAATCTTGTAATATACGGAATGACGTAGCGCTGCTCCCTAAGGAGACTGACGACGACGCTAGTCAGAATCCGGTGGCGGCGGTTTCACATGACGACGCGCCCTCGAGGAGGACGAGAACTCCTTGAACTCTTGGATCAGATGCCTGACGATTGGCAGAAATTTCACATCGGCCACTCGAGGCATCTCACCGCGGCAAATTCGGCGCCGGCTCCCAGGTACTCGACGTCGGGGGGTATCCGACCCATGTGACGAGGAATCTGCAAATGCGAAGGACTTTGGCAGGACAGCGTCGCGGTGCCTCCCTACTCCTCCCCATCTCCCACCATCCTCGAGTCGACGATGCTGTCGATCTCGTACACCCTACCGTCATCTCCTGCTATCTTAGTCGGCACCGGGCTCGGTCTACCGGGGATTCTGCAACAGTCGGCCATTGGCTCCTCAGAATCACCCAGGGGAGGTACCTCGATCTGATGTGCTCCTCGGGACTATCACTCTCCATAATCGATGACGCCGGAGTCATCTGCTTCTGCGGCGTACTGGTCCTGGAAGAGTGAGACTTGGGCTTGGCCCTGTGCGATGGTGACCTTCGAGTTGAGCCCTGGGATGCTATGGCAGGAGCAGCAGGCTTGTGTGGCTGAGTACCGGATGGCCTGATAGCGAGCGATACAAGGACCGTGAACTCCGAGGAACTCCGGGCAGCGATCAGCTAAGGCTAGGGTGAGTGAGTACTGATAACGACCTCCCATGGTCTCACTCGGCCTTAGGGGATATCGCGGCGACCCCGACTGGTACTGCCCCTCCTCTTGGCAGAAGAGCTCTTCTCGAACGCCGAGTCGCGCACGGAGATCGATGGCTTTCTCTGTTTGCGACGCAAACGATCATCTGAGGCGGGGAACGGTTTCGCATCGTATGAATGGACCACAGCCTCACCCTCTTTCCTAGCCTTGAAGACGTACTGTCTAACCATGAGTACGAAGACCAGGGTGACCGAGGAGAATCCGAGGAGGAAGGTCAGGAGGTTGAAGCTGAGAACGTAGCAGAACCCAAAGATGCTCGGTATGGATCATCATCAGTCACGAATCGAAAATAATACGAGGATCTCAGACGGCAACAGCTCTAACGGCCCCACAAAGAAGCTTCTGATCCAACCCATAGACGCTGACTGCATAGCAAGGCTGGAACGGAAGGAACACTGCGGTCTGAGCAGGTCCCCACCTACGAGTTCTGTATGAATTAATGCAGACCAAGATGAGGATGATGGGCGTCAATATTGCCAACGATGATGATGATGAGTACGATGCTGCATTCCATACCATCACTTACACAACTTCTGGCTGCTCAACCCACACGGCTTGATATACCTTATGAAGCCAGGCCGATACTTCACCTTGGAAGTCCACTAGCCTGACGGCAACCGCGCGCCCTCGCCCGCCGTTTCGCACATCACCAGACCTACATTTCACTGCTGATAATATGAGGCATACCAGTTTGAGAAGAAGAAGGACCCGGCCTGTCCGCAGCCAGGGCTAGGGAGCACAGCCCTGAGAGGCCAAGTGCTGGCCAGTGACGAGGCGCCAAGGTAACCATGCTTGAAATAACGGCTCGAAAAGTGTGGCCTAGCAGCTACTACACAATACAGTGATTCCAATGCGGTCGTTCCGCACCGTCCTCTTATTGGGAGCCTCGAGAATCACTCCCAACTGATCGTGCAACTCAAGGTTATCGTTAGTGAGCTTGATTATACAGAATTACGCAGCATTACAATGGGCGAAGGAGATATTCTCAATACAGATTCGTCGACAGGAGCGATAATGATAACAGCGAAAGAACAACAGCTTCACGGGAAAACTCAGTCGAGCGGTATCATGTCCTCGGCGAACTCGGAGAGAACTTCTGGATCTCGCGACCTCTTCACCCCGTGCTTTAGCTTCTGCTCGAGCTCGTACTTCCGCCGTGCATCGGCGCGCTCCTACGAAGATAGTGGATCGAGTCGGAACCGCGCCCAAAGATCAGGATAACGACTCAGCGACATGACTGGCCGATAGATAACATAGAACCCGAGAGGGTCACGACATGCTCAAGAGAGCCTCTTGAGTCAGTAGGGGCTTGGAGCGAGCCCCTGGATCAATTCAAGACCGACTATGCCTACTTTCTTCCACTCTGAGGCAGGAATGTTTGCAGCCGGTTCCCAAGTGGCTGCCGAGTCAGGATACCCTTCCCAGGCGACGTTATACCTATACCCGTTGAATGAGCATATAACAGGAAAAGAAGGGGCTCATGGGACTACTCTTCTACGCTCTTTCCGCGTCTCCGGTATCCCAGTATATCACGTACAACATACACTATCTCCCCAGTCTCTGGAGAGACGAAACCCTGGCGGAACCTGCAGTACACCACTCGGGACCCAGGCAGCTCAGACACATTCTTGTTCGGGGAGGAGCACTTCATGGGGTGTCGGTCGTACACTACAGGCTTACTTGGCAAGACTTATGTGTCCACCAGCCTCCATCTGCTTATCAGCTACTTGGAGGCTCATATGAGCTTCGCTCCGCTTTCCTGTATTAGAGGTCCTCGATGACGGGGGAGAGTGCGAGTCTTTTCTAGCCTTCTTCGACCCCGGTTGTCTAGTCTTCGGCGTTTTCGTGACTCGTCGACTGGACGAGTCCCGTGTGGACGCATCACCGTCACCACTAGAGTTGTTGGATGCCGGTGGCTTAGCCGTCCGTAGACGCCGGGACATGATCGGAGCTTGAGCCACTGACTCCCGCCGAGCCGCCCGAGTGGTCGGGCCGACGACTCGGGCGGCCGACGACGTCGGCCGCGGTGTGCGCTTTAGCAGAGACTCCGGTGAGCTCTTTCGTCTTCACTGGTTCTCCTTCGCAAAGGATTACTGGACTTCTTTCCACAGCATCTACGCCGTCAGGAATCGAGTCCGTCGAGCGACTGCTGGGTGCTGAAAAAAGAGGAGTTCATACAACGGGAGATAGTTCGCTATCATTTTCTTATTCGAGCATCGAAACAGAAGAACTTTGCGACTAAAAACATTCCAGGCTACTAGCTTGAAAATACTTGAGACTAGCTTGGTCCTCGTAGAACCCCCAGGAGTCCTGAGCCAGGATGGTATGCCTGCCCAAGGGATAGCCAAAAACACGGGTACTTTCAGTACAACCATAGTGCCGCACAAAAAAATCGATTATCGGGTCCTATTATAAGTCCGAGATACTCAAAATGTGAATTACAATGCGGTTCCACCGGCGGCGGTGTCCGAAACACCGACATAGAATGTACGATGCCACGACTCAGTCGATCAGCATCGTACCAATAGTACGACAAATCGGAGTCCTGCAGTAGAGTACACCAGGTGAATTAGACCGCCATTACTGAGCCTCTGCGGGATCTTCGGATGGCCACTGATGCTCTTGCGGGACGGACTGTCCACTACTTTCCTCGGAGTAGGGACATGACGATGATGGTTCTCGGCACTCGTTTCTTCACCAATGCTCGCATCATAGTCGAAACCGATTCGGGCTGAAACCAAGGTTAGATTAGCACCCCTACAGCGCCCTGAATCTACTGTGACCGACGAATTACTCTTCGGCAAAAGCTGCTCGTAGCACGTGATTCCGGGAGTTGTTGTCGCGAAATTTACGAGCTTCTGGACAGCCTCCGGAGTTGCACACTGTACGATGAACTGCCTGAAAGTTGAATAAGCCCAACGAAAGGCTCAATTGACAGAATGGAGGGTCTAGTAGACTCAGTCTACTCAGATTGTGCATACGGAGTATGCCAGCGCGATGGGACTGAACCATACTTACTGCATCGTGTATTGGACCCCAGAACTACGAGCGACGCTGCGATTCCCATTGACCGACGCTCGGGTCTTCTTCACCATAGTAAACAGAATGCGGAAAAATACACGGTAAAAAGTCCTGTGCCCAGGTCACGACGAAGTCCTACGTCGTACATTCGATACCCTGATGATCCCGCTGCGGGATCCCCGCAGATGTCACTACGATAGTGAATATGATATTGGTACCACCTCGAGATCCAGAACCCACGGGGTTCGCAAACTTGACCCAGGAACAGCCCAAACTAAAGCCGTCGAGCGGAGGAGACGAGCACAGTAGGAGTGAATGGTTCCTCGAGTACTTCTGAGTACATGAGTAGCTCGAGTACTCAGAGGATCTGATTGAATCAGATTGATTTAGAGGCGATACCATCATTCAAACTAGACTGTCCACATTTTAGACTCTGAACGACGCCATCGAGAAATAGAGCAAAGCAAACATAGTGACCGCACAATCAGTGACGCTCTTGAAGTAATATAGTAGTCGCAAGTGTTCGAGCAGTCCACGTAGTTCCGTCCATCAAACCACCGCTTGAAGCTGGCCTGAAACATCACCCGTCGATCAATAAGAGTGCCCCGAATACGTTGCTCACATAGGCAGGTTTGGGAACTCGGTACTGAGCCACCTCGCATAACTGGAACACTCCCACAGTGATTCACTGTCAGTGAAGTACCCCACGCGACAGCGGACAACGGTGACTCCCCGTCGGAGAGACGCCCAATCTGCAGTCCAGGCTCTGAATCACCAGCCCTAAGGGTGCGAGGATGATAGCAAGCACTCCAAACAGGAGTTCGATAGTTCACTGACTCACCCCAGTGTAGTCAGTCGCTGATCGAGTTCCAAAATGGGACTCAGATCATTAGAGTCTGTCGCTGCTGCAGCCGAACAGCATAATTGGGATGGAATGACTAGTCTAAGACATCAGAAGTTTTGCCGTCAGATTCTGACGGTCAAAGTAACTTCATTCATCCTTCTTAAACTCGTGCTCCCCAACTCCAAACCATAGCGCTGACCACCGCCGGAACTCGATGCATAAACCAAATGAAATAAGTGGGGTTCTGCTGAACTAACGCGGTACGCGGCGTCACTAACGCCGAACGACTGACATTCCAAAAATTCTCATTAAATAGCTCACGTCCGTACAGAGTAAAACTCCTAATACGAGTCTCGTATCTAGTCCTCGGCTACTCATCTTCTTGACAAAACGATTCGAGCACCACTGAGAGCCGCCACGATCCGTGTAGTGCGAAATCCGATGCCCGACAAACCGAACCGAGATCTGCACCACAGTGAACCTCGCAAGAGGAGTGCGCGCGGGACAACCTCCCCCCGCGTGGCGGACACTACTAAGTATGTCGAGTACTAAAACAGCTCTAGCAGAATGCACAGATAGCAGCGACTCAATCGCTGCGGCTTTGCCAACTACTGGGCAGCCCTAGAACGCCCGAAGAGGCTCCTCAGAAAAGTTTTGCCTCGAAGCGTCTACATTCCAGGAACATCACATGAAACTCAGCAACAAGCGGTTAACCAATCCCGATTCCTCGAGAAAGAGATTCCCTTGGCGAACTTTAGCCCACCGATAGTGCCGAAGAAGCAGTACTGACACAATGCGAGCATACTTGGTTTCCACCAAAAAGCAAGCTCGCATACGCAGCCTTTCTCGTCTCGGCGCTCTGGGGTACAAATTTCTCCTGGCGAGCCGTGGTTTACCTGAGTTTAGCCATACGGCTCTGTACCGTCTTCGAGAGTATGGGCGTGTAATTGTGCGCTTCGCCCAGGTGAATCACCTCATCATGGGAATCAAATAACTGAGGCAATGAGACATGGAGTACGAACTAGACAGGCTAAGTCAATCAGCCAGTGAGTGGCTTCCACCCTCGCTCGCCATGGACTCGCCCAATCGAATCCATTCCCGAACAAGCACCTAGCAACCGTTCTAGAAATGTTCCCGTAAATGTTGAAGTAAATCGCGCACGTTTGAATATAGCATCAAATATCAACATCGCCGAAAAGCTCTTCGAGCACTTCTCCATCGGTCTGTTGTCGAGCAGTTGAGGTATCTTCCCCCGCGGAACGCTTTCGGAGGCGGCGCTTGCTACGCTTGGAATCACCTACGATAATAACGCGACGAGCTGAGAATCCATGGCGCATCGACCAAGGGTGCACTGCCAGACTGGCACAGCGCACTGCCAGACTGCCAGAGTGCACTGCCAGATACCGCACTGGGTTCGGCCTCCAGTCTAGACTTACGCTTTTTGGACTTCTTGTCCCCCTTCGTCTCAGGACCACTGCTTGCAGAACCCGAAGCGCCATCGTCTTCAGACTCATCGCTACTTGAAGAAGAACTCGACGAGGACTCAGAATCTGAACAGGCTTATGCTTGTAGGAACCGACAGCTCGACGGTTCAGGTCCAGCAGTTCAATACTCAGGCAGACACAAACCCAGACGAGAGCGAGGATACCTACTAGTACCCGATGAGCTCGGCTCGTCGTTGATAAAGTTGTCCTCTTCGACCGCCTTGGAACGCTTCTTCGCTGCGGCTTTCGTTCGTCGCTCTGAGAAAAGGACAAACAGATCACTGAGTAGAGCCACCGAATGTTCCCGAAGCACAAGCGATCCTCCAACGTTGAGACACTTTAAAACGATGAGGAAAGATTCTGAGGGAGATTCCAAACGCAATTCGACGCCGAGAAAATATGAGGTACCTTCATTCGCAGATCGCTTGCGCTTTCTTCCGGCTGCAGCTTCCTCTTCCTGAGAGAGTACACGTTCAAGAGCATTCAACCCATTCGAGGAGGAGTCCCTCCGAGGGACTATCCAACCAGCGGGCGAACACGAGACCAGTGCATCCCAACTTTGCATCCCACAAACGAGACTCACCTCTTCAACTTCTTGACCCATGTTAGCTACGCTCGAACGGATGACGTCCATTCTGCTCTCGGCCTCCCGGTCGAGCTCCTAGGAATAGCATTTGTTCGCTGTCGCATTCACCTAGCGGTCTGCTGGCCTGTTCACCTCTCTTCGCTTCCTCTCCTCTTCTTCTCTAGCCTCGCGCTCGCGTTTTTCCTTCTCGACCCTGAGAAAGCGTTGTTGGTTTCCCACAAAGTACTGGATCCTATTCCTTAGCGACCTCCCTCAACGTACCGCTCCTTTCTCTGCTCCACGAGCAACCTCATTGTCTCCTCATGAACATTCTGCGTTACTTCGAGTTTACGCAACCAGTCCTCTGCCTTTCGTGACTAAAGCGGGACGGGAGAATATGTGGCCGTGGTTCCCAAACTACAGCATCACTTACCGTATCTCGGAGGTATTCAAAGTGCCTCTTGAAAGCCTTCGAAAAGATGTCCTCAGGGGACTTCATCTCCTTCATGAAAGCTAAGCAGAAGTCGTGTCATCCAGTTTTGTGAAACAAGCCCTTGGCTCGCTCTCGCGAGCTCCCCCTTCCATCCACTGCTTACCCTCGGGATTGTTAATATAAGTCACGTTGAATATCTTCCGTTTGAGAATCCTAGGAATCGCCTGGGTCGGTGTCGTGCCAGCGATGCTCTCGATTGAGCGGAAGTGTCCAAGCGCACATCGAACCTATTCACAAATATCACTCTCGCTAGCATATCGAGAGCCAGCATTGTCCCACCATAAGCAGAGCCTTCTTGACCCACTCAGCCTGGTTCTTTTTAGAGCTATCCAACAAAGAGGCAGCGGCATAGTTCTCGAGGACCATAGCCAGGTTATATCTGAGAGGTCAGGGTTAACTAGGCAGCGAGACGAGCTCATAATCTCCTCACTTGAACCGAAGATTCTCCGGCCACGTGACGACGGCCTCGTTGAGCATCTCGATGCTCTCATTATGACGTTCCGCTAAGAAGTACCTACAGAGACCAGGAAGATGACGAGGTCAGTCAAGCGGCCCAAGCCACAACTTACGCGTTGGACAAGTACAGTACCAACGACTGTTTGATCGTGCTGTCAGCTCCGGTATAGGTCTTCATAGCTCCTTCGTAGCACTTCACCGCCCGCCGAGCCGCCTGTCATTAAAACCACCCTCAGACCCTTACTCGGCTACACGGTGAACCCTACCGCATGTCCTGCGGCAAGTAGCTGTGGTGGAATTTGAGATGCTCCGTGAGACTTGTCGGCTCTCTTTTTCTCGTCTATTTCCGTCTTCACAGCATAATATTCATCAACGTACAAATGACCAAGATTCGCCGATGCCGCCCAATTCCAACCTACATCACACCAAACTCATGCTCACTATGCGGTTTGAATTTCCACCCACCAGTAGAATGCTCTTCCACCGATGTCAACAAATCGATCGCCTGTTGTTTTCTCCCTCGGTGACCCAGAACCTGGTTCGATCAATAATCAGTGAAGGTATCAACAACGGCGAGGTTTACCGCAGCAATTCCCATTATAGCTGACACTGCATGGGGAGGCGAAGAAGGAGTACCGTGAGGCGTGCCATGAGGCTTCGGTGGTGTCGAACCACTTATCGCCTACAAACAACCATGGGACCTCCCACATCCTCCTTGCAACTCAGGCGCCATCAGTGATCATCCAGTACAAGAACACTGTAATATTCAACCGACATACCTTCAGGTAGAACTTGATGGCTCTGTTCATGCTGTCCTTCTCATCTATTGGCGTTTTGGCATAGTTCGATCTCACATGGTCAACATGCATATCACCCAGCAGCTGCCAAGAACCAGTCCAACCACCGCCCCTCAACCGAGCAAACTCACCTCATAAACGTAGGGATCATTATGAGATCCACAGTTGTCCCTGATCGTCTTGATACCAGCTGCCGCGTTATGCTGAGCAAAAGCTCTATGCCGCTTGATACCCCGCGGGAGTCCACTCACCAGTTTGTGATGCTGCATGGACGCTCGGCACAGTGCCCCCATAGTGGTGCCACCCTCCTTCAATGGCACTGTCTCCATCGCCTTGCGGTACCTACTCGGCGCATAGCCCCCTTCCCCAGCCAGATACCCTCCCACCATTCCTCAGCCTTCGCCAAATCGCCCTTGAAATTCTCATAGATCTTCCCTATACGGACCATTGCATCCGTGTAATCGGGCTGCCTCTCCAGCAGACGATGATACCTACAACGCCGCCACTCCGGCAAGCATGCCCAGTCATCCTGCCAGCTCACGTTTTCAGAGCCCTATCCACTCCAGTCATCCCTCCATGGGTCGTGGCCATAGCCTCATAGCAAAGCCCCTTGTTGAAAACCCGCGTGCCTACAGGCCACTACCTTCCCAAAGGCGACTAGTACCGGTAATGGACTCACGCCACAAGGCTCTGTATTCCTCCGAGCTATCATCATTTTCCCCCGCTTTCAGCATGATTATCTTAGCCCTGGCCAGGTCGTCCAACCCTCGTCGGGGCTCCTTCAAGGCCGAGGCTCTCAAAGCCCCTCGCGTGATCAATGCCTACATACCACAGCATCGGAAAGCGGGCGACGGTTGACAAACGGAAAGCCACTGCCCCGTGAGCCTTTTCCAACCGGACAAGCGCTACGGTCTACCACCGACCGCCCGAGCGCTTAGAGCGGCGACAGACTCACAGGAGGAATCGGTACTCCTTTGACCTGTCCTGTTGCCTTGTCGCAGAGGTTAGATAGCATTTCTCGCTACGCCCCAAAGATGGACCACTGGCCTCTCACCTGCACTACAGACACATCCTCCTCCTTGTTCTCGTCCTTGGCAGCCAAAAACTCATTGAGCTCCTTGAGACAGTCCTGGGCCTATCAAACCAACCGACGTCCGACGATAGCACCAGTATCCACAGCGCAGATCACCTCAGCCTTGGTCAATGCTCCCATGTTCTTGCCACCCAGTATCAACGATACATACAACTTGTGGCGCTCATAGTCCAGACTCTGGTCGCAAGTCCCGTGCCTACGTCGCGAGGAGCATGGCATTTTCCAGGGACTAGCTTCAGCACTCACTTTTCCTTGGCCTGCTTAGCATGAGTGGTGACTCCCTCCACCAACTCCAACGCCTTCTTCGTATCACTCGGTAACGGCGCATCGCCCAGTTGCCGAGCCAACAACAAAGCAATAGCGTCGTCAAAGCGCAAGCCACCGTGCGTGACGGTGTTGTCTGTGTTGGCCGCAGAGACCGCCTGCAACTGCAGCAACTTCTTCCCGTGATGAATGTGCATCTTCTTCCCGGTCTCCGAGGTATCATTCGCCGATGTCGCGATCAGCCCAGAGAGCGCTGCACAGGCCAGACGCTCCGTGCTAGGCAGCATAGACGGTATCGGAGTGTCCTTAGTGCTAGACGTGTGAGAGTAATGTACATTGCCCAACGGCAGCTGCTTAGTCGCCTCCTCATACAAGCTCTTAGCCTTCTCGATATCTCCCTCAGCGTGGGTGATCTTAGCCTTCAAGAGGCCTATCTCCGTGAGGAGAGGGCGGGCACCTTGACCGCACGTCCGAGACTCAGCCGCTTCAGCCTACGAGTACGATCAATTCACGCACTCCCTCAGAGGAACTGAACCCACCAGCCGACGTGCAGTCCTGAGATACCTCTTACGACTGTCCTCATCCTCTCCCGCAGCAGCAAGTACCAAACTCTGACAGCAAACCGCGCAGGTTCGATCCCCGCTACATACAGCCGCGTTATCACCTGCCGTGCTAGGATCGTTAGGGCTACCGGATGGTCCCCAGCCTGCTCCGCGAGCGCTGTTTCGCGTGCCAGATGCGCACCATCCAAAGACCTGCACCATGACCTATCCCCGAAGCCCCCGGGCCTTCACGTGACTACTACCCGGTCGAGCTCTCTCCCGCCTGCAGTATGGCTGCTGTTGCGGCCACGACGTCAGAGTCCGGCGCGCCCTCCTTGCACACAGCCAGAGCCCTGACGATCGCCTCCTGGGCCTTGGGAAGGTTACCCAGACGCATGTGGCATGCTGCTATACCTACAGACAGACTCCATCCGATGCTTCTCTTTCCACCCTCCCCCCGTTCAACAAACTGATTCTGAATTGTTTCTAGAATTAGATTTTTGACGTGAACTGCGGTTACAGAAGTTCAAAAACTGTGAGTTTCAGAGATCAGCTCACTGAACACCCCCTTCACGTGATGAGAACTGCAATGATGTCATGGGGTCAGCTCTCCCTCCCTCAACCGCACGCAGTAATCCCCTCCCCCAAGTACTACCAAGCCTGGCCGTGTTGGCCACCTTAGCCGTAGCCGGATCCCGACTACCAGCCATCTGCAACACCAATCTATACTCAGTTAACGCCTCCTTTGGCTGCTCCAACAGCAACAATGCAGCACCTAAGCCTCGTGTCACATCCCCTTCCAACCACCCTGACCACTTTACCTCTGAGTAGCCGCGCCCGTACCATATCAGCAATCCCTCCTTCGTTGACCATCGGGCCAGCTTTGATAACGTTTCCCAAATGGGATACGCATTTCGTGAGATACTCATGACCGCTACTGGATCCTCCTGACGAATCCGCCGCTCTTATGTAACTGGACAAGATAAGGTTCTTCGGCATGGTCGGGTGAGAAGCAGCACGCCTACTTGCAGAACTCAGTCCAGGCTCTCGACAGCCACGTGCGAGGGATCGAACGGGTTGAGGTTCTCCCCTCGCTGATACATTTCGGCGGACTTCTTCACTGAAGTCAGTTTATCGTCACTCGCCACAATATTATTATACCACTGGAAATACTACCCGCGTCCTCATCGCCGTCGTAAACTGCTTTCTGCGTGTAGGAGGCTCCCATAGCGTCATACATGAGGAACTGCATCTGGTGCAGCTGGCTGGCATACATCTAAGAGATCAGCACAACGGTCAGAAGGAGACGCCAACACGAACAGCAGGGTGGTGTTGCGGGCGACCAATGCAGAGCATTGAAGCTTGCCCGTTGATGACAGAGCTATCATCGCGCCCTTGAAAATCCACGAGCTTCCCAACCTACGGAAGCCTACCGTGGGCCAGTCAGTCAAGCTGGCCCCATTTGACGCGGCGATACCGACTACGTTGTGGCCCCAACGCGCAGCAAGGAACTCGCCGCGAGCCCGATCTACACTACCATTAGGGCGGCGCCCCGTGGTACTACCTGAATGCTCTCTAGTTCCTTATCCGTAGCAGCCTCCAGGACCTTCATCATATTCTCAGTATCATTCTTCTGTCTGAAGTACTCTATTGCCAGAGCATGCCACAACTTCAATGGCACCAGCTCCATTCGAAGGAGGTCGAGGATCTTGTCACCATCCTCCGGCAAATCCTTGCTCTCCAACGACACCCAGTCATCGGAGGAATCTACCGGGAAGTACCTACAGGGCGACCGGCCGTGAGAACGTCGGTCAGAGAGCAGATGTGAAACGGACACGTAAGTTCTCGCGGGAAACGTGCAAATGCTACGATCAGTCGGGAAGTAGTTTCAAACGCGTCTACGCCTCCCGTCGCCAACCCCGAGAGGAAGTGCTCCACTTACAGCGTAGATTCACCCCGAGAGGCAGGGGCTCCGGCACTGCTACTCATGTCAACGACGACCAAGACGGTAGAGGAGAATCGTAACGAAGACGCAACTTGCAGACTCTTGCACTCTTGGATTTTCTCAACGCTACAACGCGACATTTTTGAGGCAACACGCGCATAGATTTTTCAAGACGAGTAGATTTTCGATCGCTGTGATGATGACTACGGGCCGTCAAAACGGCCGTGGTGGCCGTGTTGGCTAAGTCATCTCCGGCAGGGCCCTTCCCTTCGTGTTGTGCTTACCCTATCTATGCCTTATGCCAGCCTATCAGACCCTTTAAGGGCCTGATCTATCACACGTGGTCTTCCGAAGCCATCGCGATGGCCTGTACTGTCTTTGACATGTGCATCTCGCTCGCTGTTGGAGACTTTCACGACGCTGGGCTGGGTAGGTATGCCGTTCTTCGAGTGCGATGCATGTGCAGATCTCATTCTGCTACAGCGCGCCCTTCTACGGCTATAAAATTGCCACTGTTGTGTTGCCTAGTGATGGCCCTTTCGGAGGAGGAGTCGACCTTTCGAATACCTAGGCGCGCCCTATTGTCCGCGCAATAAACATAAATTTGAATTCTGAGAACCATGGCCTAGTGGTCAGCGTCACAGCCTCTGTGCGGGAGGGCATGGGTTCTATCCTGGGAGCTGCGCTCGACGAGGCCGATAGTACCACATCCCTTGTGCGCTGCGCGAATAGCTCAACCATAACGTCGTGCAGCCATGCCGCTTTACAGACCTCCAATGCCACCGCTATGAACCCAGCGTCCTGGACCTCAGCCAAGCCTACAGCAGGAGGCCTCCTCCCTGATGATTACTATAGCTGCCTAGTCGCCGCTGAGGCCGCATCCTCTCAAGAACAAAGATACGCCTCCGCGCACGGGCGAGGTTCTGACGACCTTATCTTGCCTGAGAATTATGCGGGCTACCTCAAGAGCTACAGCAAGCCCGAAAAGGGTAAGTGTGGAACAGATCCACCAAGACCCGACCGATCCTTCGAATGGGTGACATAGCTAGATTTCTGAGTGCGTCAATCAGAGTAGATGGGGAGACTGAAGCCTTGTTAGGTTAGTGATAGTGTTACTAAGGCTATGGCATTCAAACTTCAGAGGAAAACTCGGCTTCTTCGATGAATTATGAGTGTACGCTAAGAATTTGTGGAGGGGTCTAGAGGGGTCCAGGGCCGACTCTGGTGTCGCATAGGGTCGTCCAGCTCGGGGTCGTCAGAGCCGCTGTCGTCCTTCAGTCGAGGAGCCTCCTCCTCCCGCGGCGAGGGGCAGCGGCGGCAGCACAGCCAACACTAGAGGGATTGGGGCTCCGAGTCCTCTTAGAGAGAGGGCTGGCCTAGAGAGGAAGAGGAAGCGAGATCAGGCCAGACAGTATAAAAGCAAGATGCGCTCGAAGGTCAGGCAGATGCTGAAGAAACAGGCGTGAGTCACTCCACCTCTTGAAGCTGAGCAGCTCCTCTCGGTCAGGCACAGGCGTCTGGGACTGTGGCGTTCTCGAGTGCTCGACGGGGATCGTGTCCCGATCTACGTCTCCCTAGATGGTATAGCTTACCCCCGAGGGAGGGACGCTTATGTGACTCAAGAGCGTGACCAGAAGGCCCTCACCAGGTGGGCTCTACCTTCTCGCCTGTCGTCGTCAATGGTCCTGTCCAGGATGTCAGTATCCGAGTTCGGACCCAACTCGCGCATCGGGAACCCCCGAGCCCTCCCCTACTGCCAGCAGTACCCTCCCTTGACCCCGGTTGATCTCCGCTTTTGGCATCTTCCCCCGAACATCGTCGAAGCGTAAGACTGGGGCATGCTTGATGACAAATCCTTCCATAAGCGTTCAGACCGGGAGAGTTTCAGCTGGGTATTTTCTCTTGAAAAAGTATCACCGTGGAGCTTCTAGCTGCCTCCTGGCTGCCTTGATTGTATGCGACCCCGCGCTAAAACCGGCCCCACAGCCAATAGCGCTGTGTGACATCTCCGCTCACGACGCATCGCCTGACACGCTCCTCGAACCCCCTTAGCAGGTACCGTCTTTCCAGCGGCATCACAGGCCTCTACACCTGGCAGGCCGATTGCCTCAGTACGTGAAGGCCGTTCATCGCCTAACGACTATTGTTCTATTTCGTCCTATCATCGTGCTTCGCTAGGAAGAGTATGCTAATCCTCCTGTCTCTCCCCCAGAAACTCTACTGGACTGCACGCTCTTCGGCTTCGAAGACCAGCCCGTCAGCCCGGCCTCCCATCGGCCCTCTCGACCGTCCATTCAAGTGCGGCGTTTACTGTGCTCCCACCAGTGGTGGCAAGAGCCTCGTCG
Organism: Perkinsus olseni; assembly: GCA_013115135.1. Lineage (NCBI taxonomy): Eukaryota > Perkinsozoa > Perkinsida > Perkinsidae > Perkinsus > Perkinsus olseni. The sequence goes on along the minus strand of JABANP010000032.1, from coordinate 159,685 downwards.
CTGAACTCATCATGCTCAGAAGGCTCTTCTTCCGAGGCCTTCGTGGGGTCTACACTCTACCGTAAGAAAGCTAAGCAATCTTCCCGGTTCCAGAAAACCTGGGCTGCTCACAGGTATGTCTCTATCTGCCAAGAGAAAGCTGCAGCAGCTGAGGCGAGTCTGGGGTGACTCGGGGCAGAGTGCGAGCTTGGCTGCCCTGAGGTGACCCACCCGGGCTCAATTCTCCCTCCAGACATTTCTTCTGTGTCAGAATAGAAGCATTTCCACTCCAACGCGTCTGTTGACAAGGAGGGCGTCATCGGAGGCTGGACCGCTGGGGTCGACGTTGCACTCGGTAGCCCTTCCAGAGTGGTCGAGAGTATCTCCCTCGACCAGGTACCCTCGAGAAGGTTAATGGCATGGTCAACCGTCTTGTGTCGCAAGCTGATAGCTCTACCTCCAACGTTGGTAACATACAGGCCATACCAACTTTTCGTCAACTCGTGCACCAGCAGGTACAGTAATTATCGATGAACTACATATGGTCGGGGACGAGCAGCGAGGCCATATCCTCGAGTTGATTCTCCTCAAGCTCATGCTGTGAGTCTCACACCTATCACGTCCCCTGTTCCGCCTCCAGGGATCGAACCCGCGACCTCTCCTTCCCCTCAGCTTCGCAACAGGTCGGGTGACCAGTGCCTCCAGCGGAGAGCTCTATCAACTACAAGTCGTCTGTATGTCGGCCACCCTGCCAAGCCTCGACCCTCTCAAGAGCTGGCTCCTGGAAGCCGACGTTTACACTACAGAGTTCCGGCCGGGTAAGGCCTTCCTCTAGCCCCCTCATCCCTAGTCAGCCCTTGGCAGTCCCTTTGGAGTACTTCGTTAAGGTGGGGCCCCGGCTGCACAGTGGGGACCTCGACCGTGTTGTGAGGGAGATACCTCTTCTGCAAGGAGATCCCGATCGTATAACAGCATTAGTATGGGAAGTCGCCCAGGTATGCCTACACCAGGGATTGAACCCGGGACCTTCTGGTTACTCCTTCCCGGTCAGGAAGCATGCTCGGTAGGCTATGATGCTGCCTCCAATGCGACTGGCGTCATCGTTTTCTGTGCGACGAAAGCATGGTGTGAGAAGACAGCCGTTCACGTAGCCAGCACCTGGCCCGGAGTCCCGTGGGACCTCGATGACACCATGTACGACGGCCCTCCACGCCCGAGGAGGTACTGCTCTCCCTCCAGGCTCCGTGGCCGGCAGCAAGCCCTCGACATTCTCCGATCTTGCCCAGCAGGCCTCTGCCCGACACTCGAGAAGTCCATCCCAAAGGGCGTTGCGTGAGTCCTTCCAAGTGTTAGCCAAGGGGCACCAATAATGGCAGGTATCATCACTCGGGCCTCACTATGGAAGAGAGGCGAGTCATCGAGACAGCCTTCCGTAACGGCCACATCCATACCCTCTGCGCGACCTCCACTCTGGCAGCCGGGGTCAATCTTCCAGTGAGGTCCATCCCAGATCTCTCGCCGCCCCCCTCAACACCCTCAGGCCCGTCGGGTGATAATTCGGTCCTTGCAAGTCGGCATCAGCCCACTGGATGCCTCTCGCCTCAGACAGATGTGCGGTCGTGCGGGTCGGGCAGGCTTCGCAGGTCACCACCCCTCCCCACTGCAGCAACCTGGTACCCTCCCCCCCTCCAGGTTCCAACAAAGGCGAGGCCATACTGTGTGTAAAGGACGACCGAGAGGCTAGGACCGCCAAGGACCTCATCAACGCTCAGCTCACCGGTCTCTCATCCCGGTTGACTGGTGAGGGCACCATCACCTCCGATTCTCGAGGCATGGCTCGGTCCCCACATTTCCTTCCTTCAGGAGATCTCCTGACCCGGGCTCTGCTGGAGATCATCTGTCTTAAGCTCGTTAGTCGCGTCGATGAGATTCCGGGCAGGTGGTAAGTCGAGCTCCGGGCACGGTGGCGTATCCCCTCCTCAGATTCTGTCCCCGACTTCTCCGATATCACCTCCAACCGGACCAGGAGTCCCGCGAAGGCCTCCAGTCGGAAGTGTCGACCTGCCTAGAGGAGCTCGAGAAGGACCGATTCGTCAAGGTTCGACCTGTACAGTCAATCGGACGACCTCTGAGTGCCTTGTGTAGGTTAACGATGGTCTGATAACATCAACTCCCCTGGGAGAGGTGAGGGCCCAGCGGGCTGCGAAGAGGCATCAGCGATTGCTTTCTTTCCAGGCAGTTGCCTTTTCGTCACTGAAGATCGAGGAGGCTTCCGTTGTCTTCCGGGCCCTCCGGCATGCCAGCTCCCGGATACTCCTATCAAGGTAGCCCGTACGCAATTGCTATGCTGTGTCGTGACCCTGGACCTCAGCGACCTCCATCTGTTGTCTCTGGTCACTCCCGTTCGTCACGACATCCCCGTCCACCTCGAGGCCTACCTCAACCTCTACAACGCCATGGCTCCCGACCAGCGAGCCGTCGCCGACAGGTCGCCCCGTCGTGCCTGGACGAGTGTCTTGGACATTCTCCCAGGTGCGGCATAAGCGAGGGCTTCCTCAACTCCTGCGCTCGGCGGAACACCTTGCTGTCGAGATCGACGCCGGTGCCCGTCTGTCACCGCAAGTCGCCTGAGGTGGGCCCTAGTACATGCAACGCCTTGTGAAGCTTCTCTGCAGGGAGCTAGGGCATGGCAAAGGCAACTAGTAACCCACCTACGCTTCTATGCAACACTACTACTACATCACCTCCTCAAAGGGGTACGGTTGAGGAGACAGCCCGGCCTATCGCTGATCACAGGTACCCCTGCCGATGCTGGCTTCCACTTACAAAGTGAACTGTGGGCAAATACAGCAGCTCCAGTCGACCTCAACGGCTTTCTGCGGTACGTCCGAAGATGTGCCTTAGTCGAAACAGCTCCCCTTTAGGTATGGTCGTGGGCTTCTGTGACCGCCTCCGATGGTGGGCCTTGGCCGCCGCCCTCACGCCGCTAAGTGAGCAGCTCTCTACTGGCGCACCCTCCTTCGTGGCTGAGATGACCTCCAAGCTCAGCCACGTCGGCCTGTGAGTCTCCCATGATGATGATCGGAAAGCCCCTCACCGAACCCCTTCAGGCCAGTTTCCTGGGCAATAGCACTGCACTCCGCTGGACTAGAGAGCGTCACGGCGATTGCCGGCAGCGACACCGACACTCTGCATCGGATACTAGCTCGAGCGGTTGCCCACCAGAGGGGCAGACCTACTCAGGACTTCAACAACTACCTCCGCGAGACTGCAAAAACTATAAGTCGGTACCGTCGGGCTCGACAAGCCGGTATTATTCTATTTCACCGCAGTCGTTGGAGCCCAGGAGGTCGTGAACGCCCAAGTGGCTGAGATCCTGGAGGAGGCCGACGAGTGTCGGGCATCCGATGACGAGGTCAGTCTCAGGCGACTACCGTCGGTGTTATAAAAAGCTTACTGAATTCAGGAGTCTGATGGTAGCAGCAGCAGCAGCTCGTCCTCCCCTTCGACCACCTCATCAGGGAGTGGTAGTCGTGATAGACAAGGCGCCGTCGAGGAGCTCGGAGGGGACGCCAACTCCCTTCTGGACGGCCTCACGCCGGAGGAGATTAACTCCCTCGCCGCCGCCTAAGTTTCTGAGCAATTCATCTGCTTCATCTTTTCTATTCACACTTGAACTGCAGCATGTTCCCGTATTAACTTCTGCTTTGCGTTCACGAACTTGCGAACACGACAACAACGAAGAAGAGAAACATCATTCCAGGTCGAAGGCGTGGAGTAAATATTCATGCACTAGAGTGTTGAGGAGTGGCAACAAAGTATTCTTAACATCGATGGATATGTCCCCTTGGAGCCAGCTGTGATAACAATCATAATCATGACCCTTCGGCTCATGGCAATCGCACCTAACACAACTAACAACAACAGTGTCCGCCACTCACAGTGGTACCTGTGTATGGCACTGTAGGCCAGCCCCTTCATACGAGCGAACTCGGCACGGTAGCCATCGGCAGAGAATGTGCCTTCTGGAGGGGGTGTCTGAGCCTCGCCCTGCCCCATGGCTGACGTATGAGGAGAGTCACCTCAGAAGGGTCCATGCAGCGGCCGCTCGTTATAGCCTCATCATAAAGCCTCTTCGCCCTCTCGTAGTGTTCTCCTTTGTAGTCCAAACCAGGGCCGCGCCACGGGTAAGGTTGGGCACTGGGGTGGCAGTGCTGCTTCCGCACCTGGTGTGACAGGCAACGCTATTGAGGGTTGAAGGCCATCTCCCTACCCCGCTCTGGCCATTCCGACACACGTGTGACCGGTAGGACGAGTCATTCTCCGCAATAGCTGAAGTTGTGAGGTAACAGCCGGCGTCCACCTACCACAGCAAGCTGATAACTAATGAGCCTGAGAGTGTGTGACACCCACCTCGATAAGTATTGCGCCTTCCGGTACCCAGAGTATGTTCGCCATATCAGCACCCCCGATGCCGATGACCACAGCAGCATCGGCCAGAGTCGCCACCTGCAGCGGTAGAGCTGTGACATTATCGAGCCGCCTAGCTGCTAGTGGAGGGCTGGATGACCTGGTTGCAAGGGTCGAGGCCTCCAGGGCGCACCCATCCGACGGTCAATGCATTCAGGCGACCCCAGTCGGCGATCAGATCTGTCATCTCGGCGGCGGTTTGAGTGGACCAGCGTCTGTGCCGCGAGCCTCGCTCGAGGAGAACAACTTTTCCTAGAGGTAGCAAGCAATCATTGCGTCCAGCAAGAGCACCTCACCCACGTGTCATCCCCGAGTCATGAAGCCCACAGGCCTTTATGACGGTCTGCCGAAGGCTGCCGTAGATCTCTTTCCCCGACGGCCAAGCACGCCACGGCTGAATCTGCGAAAATCGTCTCTCGCTAGCGCAGTAGGTCGGAACAGACTCACAGCTCCATCGTAGCACACATGTCTGATACCCTTCTTTTGTAGTTCTTTTCCTTCAGTATAAGTCTGGGAAAACTTCGCCGTTTGAGCGACAGAGTTCGTCGACAGGACCTGCACATCGCCTAGTGCAAACGGTCTCGTCGAAGGTGGCCGCAGCGGACCCCCACTCACCAACTTGTGAAGCATCATTTGCCAGAGGTCTTTCGGTCCGGGGATGCCGCCATCCGAGTGCCAACATCTTTTGCCGTCAACCTCACACTCGGCAGCAGCGTATCTGCGTCGCTGTGACGACACATGAATCAACCTTCGAGCTCACTTGGTCTCCACCAGCCACCATCGCGGGTCTTCCGAGTGAGCAGTCCCCGGCACACTGCCATCGAGGACCCCGAGCTGGATGAGCTTCCAAAGCCAAACGTAATCTTGCGCGAAGTGCCAAATGTTCGCTGATGATCACAACGACCGCCATACGCACATGGGCTATGTGACATAGCAATGGCCCAGGAGACTGTCACCTTACAGCTTAGTTGCCCCATCAGCACTGCCACACTATGACGATGCAGCGTCTCATTTGCAGGAGGTGGTGCTTGTCTCGTCTGTCGGAGCGCACTCGTCGGCGGGTGATAGGCCTCCTACCCACCTTCATAAGAGTGAGGGAGTAGCCATCGAAAGCACTTCTCTCCACGGCCGCGTAATCAGATCCGTGTAGGTTTGGAATGAGAGAGCCGTCCAGGGAGCAGCTACCCGACTCGGCCACGGGCAGGCCCTCACCACATACGCCTGCAATGCGATGCGTGGTAGATATCGTCATGAGGAAACTCTTTCACCATGAAGTGCATCGGCCACTTCGATTCCGTCCGCGATATCGAGCTCAGTCGTCCATTGAGCGCTCTCTGAGGGCGGAAGGATCGCGTGCTCGCAAGGACCAGTTAATACATGCGGGCCACGAGCGTGCCGACATGCAGTACAGACCAGCGATCAAGCGAATCTCTTCGGCATTTGGCCTAGTGCATTCCCGGTCTCTCCATTTGCAAGGTGAGCAGTTTGAGAGGCTAGTTAATTGCTCCAAATGGCCACGAAAGACGAGTTTCATGGCAGGGGCGATCAGAGAGCGTGGAAACCTTCACATATCAACAGGTCGTTTAGCTCAGTCGGTTAGAGCATCGTGCTAATAACGCGAGGGTCGCAGGTTCGAGCCCTGCATCGACCACTTATGTCCATCAATGCTCTACTTGTAAGAGTCCCCACGGGGTAACATATCCCCGGCTCACAACCAGCGGGAAGCACCGGTGACGCTTGCCGTGCGGCGTCTCCGCGCGGCTCAGATGCGCTGAACGTCATAAGGATGGAGTTGACCTCTGACGGTCCGCTAGTAGAGGAGGAGCTGCAGCGTTGTGTTGCGTCGGTTGGGTGGCTCTCCAGCAACACCGCATGCAGATATGTTCGATTGTGACGCGAATGAGGAGGGAGACGGTCGCGCCTGGGACGCGTCTCAGTAAGTGATACTCTGACTGCGCAGGTTGGGCGTACTGTCGCACAACGCGGCGCGCATGCCTTGCCCCGTGCTTACGAAGGTCGAAGCAGACTGGTCCTTTAATCGCCCAAACATCTTCCTGCGGGAAGACCCTCTGATGGCCCTCGGGCAGCTCCCACCTGCGCAACCACCTCTTCATTTCTCACGCGCTCCCCACTGGCTCACCATTCTGCTATGCTTTCCGGCGATGCGGCAGTACGGACATCGTGGAGCTCACCTCAGCGACGCCCATCGAGTACCACTCCACGCCACATTCGTAGATTGGCTTCTTACTTACTACTCCCAGCTCGCGTGCCTTCTTCCACTCAGCAGCTTCCGCCTCCTGCAACTCTTCCTCGGTTCGATTGTGAGTATACATCTGCACCAGCCTCGGCCATAAACATCCAACTTGCCGCCAATTTCTGAGGCTCGTCCGCAACCGCTGAAGCTCATCCCACGGGGGCGCGGTGTCGTGCAGCAGCCGAATCGGCGCTGATCAGGACGGAGACCTCCCAGCGCAATGTGACTGAGACCTCACAAGTTGGCTGCTGGACTCTAGCTTCCTCCCCTAGGTTGCAGCATCGCCTCAGATCCCTCCCACAAGCAGTGGGCTTCTCCTCGATATCAGGGTCACAACACCTGTAATGCCATACGGCTGATGGTACAGCACACAGCGACACAGTGTACATCTCACAGCTCTCATGCGTCGTCCATGCAATCCAAGGCCAGCAGCCCTCGACTTGGAGGGGGATGCACGCCCTGACCACAATACACGGTTTGGGATTCCTCCACACTGGTAATCCCCGCACAGTTTCCTTCTGCGACACTATAGGGGGTGTGATGTACCGTGCATCCTACTGAGTGGACTAGACTATTTGGCCCAAATAATTTGGGAAGGGCTTAGCAAAAGTGAACAACAAAAGCGTTTCCTTCCGACGCATCTCCAAGGTATGTCCATGGGACCCGAGATAAGACCTTGCCATGGCTTGAACATTAATGAGGAGGAGGCACCCGTGATGTGCATTCCAGGTCCACGAACAACAGCACCGAATAACTCCCTCGTGGACGAGTTGATGATTGCCAGCAGCAACTGCATACCTCATTACTCCTCGAAACTTTCGGCCGCGAACGTCACAAGGTTTAATTATGCCCTGCCCGCAAGAAGTCGTCGAAGGAAGCTGCCCAGGAGGCGACAGCCCTCAGACAACACTCCTCAGCGGCACTTCCACCATCATTCATGCCAACACTCACCGATAGGCCGTATCAGCATACTCCTCCCCTTGGCCTGGATCGATGACTATACCCTGTAGGGACAACGGCACTCTGCCCTGCAGGACGTCTGAAAGCACCTAAGCACATGGGAAACCTCAGAGATTCCTTTCGAACTACTATGATACCGTTGCGTTGAGGGGTAGATCTTCTCTGCTGTGCTCGAGCATGCAGGACATCCTAAAGATACCAAACCACATCAATCCAGCGGCGACTAACGAGGTCAGCCAACCCGTATTGTATCAGCTCGGTCCCCATGGCCATGTAATTGAGGACCCCCTCACTGTCGCCCTCTAACGCCCGCTTCCAGGCACAGAGAGCCATGAGCGCTGCCTGAAAGGAACAAGTTGCACACGATTCAAACGTTCAGTAGTGATTGGCACCGTTGTAAGACTTGTTGATGTACGGATGTTATGGTATGTAATTATTGCTCAAGGACTACTGTCGATGGCTTTTGCATAATCTAATACGCCACACGAGGAGTTGTTTAGTTGAACAGTAGTGTTGCAGTGACTCTTGCTATTGTTACTGTATAGGGAGCACCATGCGAGAGTAGTCCACCTCCCTACTACCTGCCCAGGAAGGCAGAATTTGCTGAGCCAGACAAGAGGCCAGAATTGACTCCTTCCCGCTTCAAGTACGTCCTACACGCTGCAGTAATGACCAGACTTGCTTACCAGGAGACATGCTTACCAACAACAGCTCCGATAGCTGTGAGGGATCGGAAACGTTCAAGGGGGACCATCTCCATGTCGTAGACCATAGATGGGCCTCTCTCCTGAGGACAGTCGAAGAGATTAGCCTAGCATGAAAGTACCGCATGGTTCGTTCATTCACCACCATCAGGAACCACCCAGGAGGGCATCCCACCTCGCAGGTAATAGGCAGCTGCTCCTCGACTGCAAGGACCCTCCGAGCATCCAGTAACCCACCTGTCCTTTCCAGCTCTGCGTATCTGAAATGACCACTCAGCAGCGGCCTGATATTAGCGGAGCGAAGCAGGTATTGCTTCCCACTTTTGTATGGCAGTCACAACGCTGAACCAGTAGTTATTGAAATGGTTGCACTCGCATAGGGTGCCTGTCAGCGACGTTTACCCAAGATGGACGGGCACCAGCGATTCTACCGCGGTGTATTGTCCTGTAAGGGAGCACCACCGGCAGGGCCGCGGCAGCCAGTAGACCGGAGACGAGCATACACGAATCGTGTAACACGACGAGGGATACTGGCAGAGAATAAGTTGATAATTGCGCTGACCCCACCCATTGACCACGAAACAGCAGGCACAGTTAATGCAGAAATTGGACGATATAACAGAGTCGAGGAAACCAATGGCCGCCGAGAGGACCACCATCAACCTAAGAACGGCCATACTTCCCAGCGGAAGCCTAACGCCTCTATTACGTGTGCCTTCCTGCTCACTGTCCTGTGGGGCAATGGGGCAATACTCAGGCAGCAGCATATCTTGGGTTGATGCCTGTTCTTCACGGGACTCGTCGGGCTTCCACGGTGACCAGATATACTCCCATAGGACCGGGCGGGAGGGTTGGGAAGTATCGGCTACTCGGCATTGCGCCAGAATTGAGAATTCGCCGCCACACTGATTGGTTCGAAGAGCCAGCAGCATCGGTCAATGGAGTGCTGCTTCTACTAGCGTTCAACTCAACCTGAGGACGATGAAAGATACCGGACCTCAACAGCAGCTACGACGACTACGACGAAAAAGAGGAAGTCAACCCCACCGGTATTTAAAACCCGGTCGGTTTTATCGGAACTAGATTACCTTAACGGATTTTCTATCGGAAGCCCACTCTCAGTTCGATACATCGGCCGACTCAGTGTATCTACTCATTATGACTGTCCTCACGCCAGAGTGGCGCCACTCCCAGGTAGGAGGCGACAGGACTATCCCCGACCGACGTCCCCACCGACCCAACAAAACCTCACCTTGAGCGGTGGCGGTAGCAATGGTTGGGCCAAAAGTAGCAGTAGCAGCGCTCCAAGCACGGGGATGAGGCAACCCACGCAGAGAACTCTGAAAGGGAGTATGAGCTCACATAGCTGGGGCGATGGCGCTACACTCACTGAGCGAGATTGACGAGACCTGACACTTGGTGAGCTGTCTGCAGCTGCCTCTCCCTCTCCCTCACTTGGGTGTTGGCATCCTCTAAGCTTTCTTCTCGTTGCTTCCTGTAGAAGAGGAGAAATTATTGACAAGAGGTGCAGGGATCCAGGGCGTGCGCTTTATCCAATAATACGTGGCCACATACTCTAACTATGATCATTTCGGAGTAGCTCATTCATCACCATCATGCATGGCCAAGGGTGCTAGCAATACAGTATGAAATAACGAGAAAATCTAACGTGGAAGAATGAGGCCAGTACGCCACATGCGAAAGACTCTTTTGAAAAGAGTGATAGTATTTACTGCGGCGTTGGGTGTATGTACAGTCACTTCACAATGTTATATCGCACAACACGACCCTGACCGTCCATCTACCAACTCTTTCTACCAAATGCCGATACGCACGCCCCTCCCCTCCGCGCACTACAGCTGTTCCTTCACAGTATCGTTCTCATCCTCCAAAGCCTTGTACGCCTTCTCCAAGGACTGATACTTCCTCCGCAATCGAGCCATCTCCGTCGACTCCCGAGCTAACGTCCAGTCTCTGGTATCGGCCGTAGTAGATGACGTTGAGCCCATACGGCTCGACGACGACCTGCGTCGTCTTGACGGCAACGCCGATGAACTGAAGGATGCAAAACAGATACAGAATTGACGGAAATGAGATAACATTTCCCAGCCCGCCCTGGAGCACTGACTATCGTCCACTCACTCTGATAATCTCATCACAAGCGATGATACCATGATATACTTCACGTGACGATGTGGTAAACTGCAAATCTCGCGAGAACAATGACGAGCTAATTCAAGTTCCTCTTTCTGCCGTATTCTACTACTGTGATCGGACAGTCGGGACGGACCATTAGCGACCCTCGCCCTACCACCTTCGAGCACTGTCATATTCCTCTCCTGACTGGATGTCCTCCAAAGCACCGTAGCGTCGTGTTGTCGAGGACCGACGACGCCGACGCGACCCACTCCGGTTGAGTATCCAGTCTATAGGGTTAAACAAAAGTCCGAATAGAATGTCTTTATGATTACAATAAGAAAGGACAGACAACTGATGACGACGAGAACCAGTACCCCTGCCATTCCCCACTGGTGATGATACTAACGCAACGACCAAGGTGCTTCCTTTGGAGAGAATAGTTGCAGCAAAGGTAAGACGAGCATGAGGCCCTCGAGCTCAGGACGAAAATAGCGGAGCCAGTCCACAGTGCTGTAGACTGGGCCACCACAACGAGAGCCTGAGGAGCCTCAATGAGAGAGATAACAGTGGGTTATGATAGGCCAGGATCTGCAAAGGGGAGGAGATACTGGCCTACGATTGTACAGAATACTACAGCTAGAGGTGTCAGAATAGAGTCATTGACGTTGACATCTCTCGGCTGTAGCATTCGAATAGTATATTACAGCACCAACAGCGTGGCTATCGCTGTTGATACGAGAGGCGAGAGCAGGGCTACTTCTTGGCCACGACCGTCTTAGCGACTTGAGGGGCTCCCTCTTACGGTGGCCAGACCGTAGTACTTGCTTCGTCAATGACTTCTTATAATCTTCAATACTGCCGTCCCACCTCTTCACGCCGTGATCGACCACCCAAATCTCCTTGGCAACTTGCGAGATCAGACGGAAGTCATGACTAACAAGGACCAGACCACCATTGTAGTTGTTGATGGCCTTAGCAAGAGAGTCGATACAGGACATATCCAAGTGATTGGTAGGCTCATCGAGTAGGAGAACATGAGGGTTAGCGAGGGCCACCAGACAGAAGGCCACCCTAGCCTGGAAACCGTGGCTCATGGTCTCCATGGGTTGAGTCTGCCACTGACCAGTGATACCGAACTGGCCCAGCTTAGAACGCCACTCCTCCACACCGAGGACCTTCGTGCCGTCGACCGTGGCAAGACCGTCGGCGAACTTATCGCGCATGAACTGCAGAGGTGTCTTGGTCAAATCAAGCTGATCGGTGGAGTGCTGGTTGAACCTTCCCCATCGCAAATGAGCATGACGGGAGATGGTACCGAGGCTGGGCTCCAGCTTACCCTCCATCAGCTTCAGGAGCGTGGTCTTGCCAGCACCATTCGGGCCAACCAGAGCCACTCGAGAATCCAGATCGATACCAAAGCTCATGTGCTTGTAAAGGATATCCTTGACCTTACCACTGTAGGCGAAAGTGACGTCGTTGAAGGAGCACACTGGTGGAGGCAACCTATCACACTCGGGGAACCGGAAGGAGTACACCGGGTCCGGGACGGGCCTAGCAGTGAGGCCAGCCTCGACCATCTTGTCAATGATCTTCTGCTTGGACTGAGCCTGACGGACCGCCTTCTCCATTCCGCCACTAGTGGCGATGAACTGCTTCAAATGCTTGATGTCATCTTGCTCCTTCTTCCACTTCATCATTTGGTTGGCCTCGTTCTCGGCACGAGTACGTACGAAGGTGTCGTAGTTGCCACTGTAGTACTCGAAGGTCCCCTGGCAGGTAAGATGCCAAATATTGGTACATACGCCGTTAAGGAAATCTTGCGAGTGCGATACAACGACGAGAATCTTGTCGTATTTAGACAAGTAGTTCTCCAGCCAAATGCATGCCTCCAAATCGAGATGGTTGGTAGGCTCATCAAGTAGCAGCAAAGTAGGCTTGACGAACAACGCCTGGGCGAGCGCTACTCGCATTCTCCAACCACCACTCATGTCCTTTGTCTTCTTCTGGACCATATCCTCCTTGAACCCGAGACCAGTGAGAAGCTCCCTAGCCCGAATCTCGAAGGTTTGAGGGTCCAACTCGTCCAAGCGGAAACCGATCTGCTCGACCAGGTCCATGTTCTCCGGATGGTTCTCCATAATATCCATCATGAGGGCCTCGAGCCTCTTCTGCTCAGTCGCGACATAACTGATGACGGCCTCAAGAGCAGTCTGCTCAGAAGGAGGATACTCCTCGTGAAGAAGCCAGATATCAACATAGTCGGGTATGTCGACCTGAAGAGAGCCACAACACCAATACGCCAACAGCTGTTCTAAGAGCCACTCCCATCACTTACCATACGGGCGGCCAATGCCTGCAAGATGGTACTTTTACCACTGCCATTGAGACCGATCATACCGTATCTTCGGCCCATGTTGAGCTCCAGAGTGGTATCCTTGATATACTCCTTGCCTTCGATAATCATACTGAACTGTTCGATTTTGATATCCTTGGCCAAGTACTGCGACGTCCGATGACCAGTGATGGTAGCGTGCTGCAGGAGCTCGGACTTCTGCACAGTACCAACGTCCTGGATCTTCTTCTCAAGCTCGGCCTTAGTGTCCACGGACTAAAACACACAACACTGAGCCACGTTCGACGGAGCGGGGCTGGTCGGTTGAAGTGCCACAGAATCGATACCACATTTTTCGCAAGCCTATCACCGGTCTTACCTCTTCGTCACTTTTAGTGGACTTGTATCCTCGTCGTTTCTCCATAGCCTTTTGCTTGGCTAGCTTTTTACGTTCGGCCTCTCGCTTATTGACCATGATAGAGAGAAGTAATAGAAGGAAGAAGAAGAAGTGGCAAAACTACCTCAATGATTCGATACAAGTTCAGAAGGTAAAAGCTCCAATAATCTTCGGAATAATTGAAGCGTCACGCGCCCTGAATTTAACTGCGGTTTTCGACCCGAGCGCGACACCCTCCTAGGCCCCGGCATTCTGTATGGGCACCGCTTGCTCGAGACAACAGCGTCCAAGATATGCCAGGCCCCTCCCAGAGACCAGCACCACTCTGATCGATCATCGTGGCGTGCGCGAAAATCGTTAAGATGTCGCTCGCCAACAGCTTGATCGATACCGGCAATTCTCTCCTCGAGAGTCAGCTCAATCAACCCCCATCACAATGAAGAGAGGTAATAAGGAAGGCGATGGTGCTAAGGATTCGACTATGGCTCGTGGGAGGGCTCCGCGTTAGTGCCGAGGTCTCTGCGTTTGTTTCGATTTTGTACGTAGTGAGCTCGTCACGGTATTGCCAGAGGGTGATCGTAGTGCCCTCAATCGTGGAATTGATAGACCGATTATTGTTCTACTGGCATGACTAACGTTGTGAGACAAGCGTTGGAGTTGGCTTCGCTATGGTTGGTATCGTTGGTTATTATTTGTTTTTTGTAGGACGCGGATCCGGAGGCGCTAAGATGCGCATCACCCTCGGTCTTAACACCGGAGCTATTCTTAACTGTGCTGATAACTCCGGCGGTAAGAACCTCTACACCATCGCCGTCAAGGGTACCGGTGCTCGTCTTAACCGACTTCCCGCTGCCAGTCTCGGAGACATGCTCATGTCCTCCGTCAAGAAGGGAAAGCCCGAGCTTCGTAATAAGCGGGGAAGCGTCTCCCAGTCTACTGCTGCTGCTCGTCGCCATCTCGGTGTTTTGTATTTCTTCTGTTTGTAGGTAAGAAGGTCCTTCAGTCTGTCGTCATCCGTCAGCGTAAGGCCTGGCGTCGTCGTGAGGGTGTCTTCGTCTACTTCGAGGACAACGCCGGTGTTATCGTCAACGAGAAGGGTGAGATGAAGGGTTCCGCCATCACTGGCCCCGTTGGCAAGGAGTGCGCTGAGCTCTGGCCCAAGATCGCCTCCGCTGCTCCCACCATCGTTTAAAGCACTAGACGACGTATGATAGCAGTGTGATGATGTTGATCGGCCGGCATCAGTTGACCTTTCTCTTGGGGGAATTATTATTGAGGATTTGAGTTCAGTTATCTATATACAGGGTATCATCATTTTGCCGTCGAATGTGGACGGAGGTTATATCCAGCTTAAATTTGCTCCACCGTTCACCCGACCCCATCGCATGTGAGGGCTAGGCCACGATGCGGTCAAGGAACCGATGGTCAGTCAAGATCAGTTTCGGGGAGACGTGGTAGCCAACCCCTCACCAACTGTGACAGTGTCAGATGCCACTCAGCATCGGCGACAGGACTATCTTACTCTGCAGCACCAGATTGAAGGCTGATCATCGATGATCATCCGCATGCCCTGTCGATGCTCCGTAAAAGCCGCTTTACTTCCCGGGAGTTTGGGAGAGGTGGAACGCAGGAGTGACGGTGGGGATACCCGAACCGTCATAACTGCGTAACACGAGGCCGGGGACCGTGCACTCATCCTAGAGCAGCGCGAAACGACTCGTAGAGCATTTCCACCGAATCGCTCACGATGGTAGCTATTTCACGCCTGTCCGAGTGACGCTCGACGCGCCATGAAGTGCCGGTATCCGGTCTCCTCCCACTCTCTCCCTTACTCGGTGCGAACGTCGGAACGCCGACATTCTGTAGCAGCACGTTCGTCAATGCCGTTTGGCGGATCTTCTGATCAACCCCACCTCTCGGATAAGCCAAGCTCAAGGAACTCGATGACCGCCACCTACCTAGCTCGACGATGTGCTCGATACTCACTCCGCTATGAAAATAAGATCTGTGCTGCCGATCTTCTCATAGAGTGGCCAGAGTAATCCTCCGATAGCCCGGTGTCGCCGAGAGCCGTGCTAACCATACGCCCAAGCCCGCTGGTGAATTCGCTTCTTGTAACGTCAAACATCTTCGTTTTGTTAGCGATCGCTGTGTGACTTTCCCTCCATCCCAGCAGGTGGTGGAAGGGACATGCCAGACGAGGGCTCAGATCATCCAAAGTATACGAGTGACCCTCTTCCCTGTTGATCGGTCTTGCCTCCGCGTATACAAACACAACCCAGACTTCGCCTCAGTGTCGATAGTCAGATCCTCCCAAGATAACGCTAGCAATTCACCGAGTCGTAGCACACAGCTCAAGCCCAAGAGGAAGCCGCAAACGTACAGCCCACACTTCCCCTCCCGCATTTCTGCGAGCGTAAGCACTTGCTCGTTCCCGCCCTGACTGCCGACGGAGAACGCTCCTTCTCGGGGACCATCTGGGCCACGGGCCGCTTACGGCCGCGCAGCTCCTGCTGGCACGATGGTATGAACATTGTTGACAACGTACAACGAACCCTTCTGGCACCCAAAACATACGTGGTGATGTCAAACTCGAATCACAGTCCAAAACGGAAACATAAAATGATTCATGGTGTCATCCTGTGACTCAGCGCACTTGCGCATCCTTCAGCATCCTCAAAGAAGGTCGCGCATCAAACTCTTGGCAGTGGGGGATCTGGGCCATGTGAGTCACATGGCCCATGATGTGACCCCTTATCTCTGTGATGGTAGACCGCGACGGCCAGTCGGCTAGGGAGTTCCGTTTCCCTTCGAACATGAACTGACGTGAAATTACGTCCGCCTAACCCAGGCCTGACGACGATGAGCTCAGACGGGCCAGATGTGCCGACTTGCTTCGCAAAGACTTGATGACACACGAGCATGCCTCATTGTCAGTAACCGCCACCACGAAGCTAGTCGTGGGCGACTGAAGCGCCCCCACCAACAGCGCCGTGAGTTCAAGTAGGCACATCTCTGGGCTACCAATATCGTCGGCCCGTATCGCCCCCCGAGACAGTCACCCAGCAACTCTAACAGAACGGTATCGGTCGTCTCTACCTTGCGCCGAAACATTCTCTGCTCCGCGCCGTGTGGGTTGAATCGTCGGTTGAATAGCACCGCCGATAGACCCGACGGATGCATCGGTTATCACCAGTGATTCACCACAGTCCGGTTCATCCCTCCCATATCCGGTAGGAGACTGTGCATAGGAACCGATGCTCCCGACCCAAAGAACCGGTACAGGAACCGAGCCGCATCCGCCCACTCCTTCCCGACCCTCACGGAAGGGAGATTCCGTGACTTGCCTACGGCAAGAGAAAAATGGAACGGCTTCAAGAAAGGGCGAAGCCTTATGAAAGGCATCGCTACCCACGACACTCGACCGAGCAATCGTTCGCGGGCCTTCGTCTTCACCGTCCGACCCTGGACGAATACACTTGCCAGGTCCGACCGGAAAGTAGAGATCTTATCGTCGGAGAGGGTGATTATCATGTTCGCCTGGTTTAGGATGAACCCCAAGCAATGTGGTGGAGGCAAGACGAACAGCTTATCGAAGGCCGGTTCGAAATCGCATATTAGGTCCACCAGAACCGATACGAGGACGCTCGTTGGGGCATCCCGCAATTTCGTAGGTATGGCACGGTCATCAACCGACTGAAGGTATAGCTGAAGAGACATTACCATGCATATCACCGACTCCGACCCGGATAACCGACAGAAATGGAGAGGACTCGATGCCGCCCCGAAGGGCAAGGCGGTGTGACATACCATCCTTCCATTGACGCGGTTACAGCAAAAACCACGAGGCCGCCGAGGGAAGTTGCTCGAGGGAGCCAAAGAGACCTGTACCGTCGGTAAGGTCGGCGCGACCCTGACGCAGATCTTCCTTCGCATGCGAGAGGGCTTTTTCGGCCAACTCGCTCGGCGAGCGACGCTCGCGTGCTTCCACGCCTCATCAGTGCGTAATAGCACCGGCGTACCCCTCTACCGAGGCAGAGCCCAAGAAAAAACGAAAGAGAGAGAGACGATAAATATGACGAAGACGACACCATGCGCGAGGATTCCTGAGCGGCCTCGGCCCCCGATTACTCCTGGCACACGTTTGTGTCGGGGCACGTGACCGCTTCTCGCCCTATTGCGTTCCTCGAGGCCGCACATCCCAATAGACAGATCCGCTCCACCAGGCAAATACATGCGCTGAGATGGACGACTATCACGTTTGAGAGAGCGGGAAATGAAACTGCGACGACATGCGTCGAATTTCACACCTCAGAAACGCCACGCTTTCCGGCATGCGGAAAATGGTAAGCCTTTCACACAGCGCGTTCTGCGCAGTACTTCAGTCCTCCGCGAAGGCACTCAGAGCCCCGTTTCCACGGTCCAAGAGTCGCCATCGGACGCCTAGAACGCCCGCCGCATCAGGAAAACCCCCCCTGACATTTCGAATCAGGCGTGTTACTCCTCGATGCACATTACCCCTCCTGAGGCGTCGTAAGGCCAAAAACCTTTCCACGCGAGGGGCCGCCCGGTCACATAGGGGCATATCGACCCGCTACGCCGGACTTCAACGCAAGACACGTAATGCAATATCAGAACTCGTCAATCACAAAAGGGCAGTATATCGATCAAGTTCAGAAGTAAGAAACGAAGCGAGGCAAGCGATCATCGCGCCTGCCTCGGAGTGCTCGTAGAGAGCTGCACGCACACACTTCTTCGCATCCGTCTTCTGTTTCTTCTGCTTACCGTCGTCGCTCGAATTCTCGTGACGGAACCGGCAAGAGGGCCTCGAACACACACCGTTCTCCAGGAACTCGTAGCATAGACCCTGAGCATTATTAGATCGCTTGGTGCCTCTTTTTCCCTTCCCACCGGGCGGACCGTTGTTGTTGCCGGTCATACCAATACTCGTTGCCGACGGCAACTTGCCGTGGATGGAGACGACGGAGCTTGGTGACTCGATGGGGATTTGTCGACGGTGATCTGCGCCAGCCTAGTATACTCTACCAAAGCAGTGAGATAGTGCCTTCCACACATCTGGCCTCAACGTGCTTCCTAGCCGCCGTCATGCTGATAGTCATCTGGTACGACCATAACGTGAACATCTCGATGTTAGGGGATTTGGAGTCTTGATCAGCCAGTAAGAGAGCCGTCGCATAGTATGCAACGCATACTTCATAAAGCATGCCGTCCACGCCGTACCGCTCGTACAGTCGAAAAAAGAAACATGTCAGAGCGACACACAACTACGCGAGACACGAGTACTCACCGAGTTCGTCGACCATGTGAACGCGACACCCGAGGCGGTCGACGAAACGGTTGTGTACACAATTGCACGCACAAGGATCAACTCCCGGGCGCACCGCTATTTTACGCTACGCGCAACATGTTGCCCTACACATCAGCTGCAGAAGTGATGGCATTATCGCGGCACTCTCGATGATGATGCTGCAGATATATGAGAACTCGAGAAGCATCTTCCAGCAGCTACCGCAACACATGAACATGACAGCGCATAACAACAATAGAGATGGATTCATGTCTTGGCATCAACTTGAATGATGCTCATCGATGCGTATCACCCTAAAGAGAGGTGGAGTTAGGCGGATACCATTAGCGAGGAGAACACATGTTTCCCGCACGCCGCTGTCCACATAGGCCCTACCCTACTTTAGGGCGTACTTTATTCTACTTGGCCTCCACCGGTCGATCTCTTCGCACGGGATACTCTGCCGAAAACGAAGCTGCTGCTGCCGACGCCGCGGAGAATGACGGTGTGCTGTCTCACCTTAAGCCTCCGATTCACTTGAGGTGTGCGATACCAATAACATAAGAAGCTGATGTACATTCTAGGTTCTCTGTAACCCATCCCCGTTGACAATCTCATGAGGTTAGCAACGGCATCCCCACAGAACTGCTTCGTAATAGGGTCGCTTGGGGATGCCTTGAGTGTGGTCGTAGCGAGGACCTCTGTGACCTCGCCGAGAGTGTCCTCCAGGACTTGGCATTCACCATCAGGTGTCCTTCTCACCAAGCTATGGGTAAGAGGGTCGCTGAGGAGGGAGGGTGGGGAAGTGTCGTTGTGGCTGCTGGCCGCCGAGGACTTACTGCCACCAAGTGTAGCTCTTGCATCCTAACTCGACAAGATTCAAGTCTCTTGATTCCGCGGTGAGGGAGAAAGCCAAGGAGTTCGCGTAACGAGAAATTTCACAAACTGGTCCATACCGCTCCATGCCATCTTCATAGAATCTCATCTCTTGCACGTCTATTTCGTGGCCCTGAGCAGTGTGAGGGGTCGAAACCCTCCTCGATGAAGGCAAGCTCAGCTCGCGGCACATTCAACCACAGATGGGATGTCAAGCCAGAGACTCACCTTAATTTCTCTAATGGGAACGAAGGGGATATTCCTGCTCGAACTCGCGAGGCCTCTTCGAGTCAGGACTAAGCCGCTCGGGCCGAAGCCACAAGATCCAGCACCGCATGAACGAAGGACCCAGGAGGACCCCATCAGCTCCCAGAAGAGGGAAGAATGCACCTAACACAACGTGTGGCTCTCATCAACATACTGTTAAAGTGATATTGAGATCTCTTCAACCCACCTGCGGATCCACGAAGAGCCCCTCATTCAGCGTGAGGTACGACGGGCAGAGATATCCGAATAAGTGGGCTCCAGTCTTCATAAAAGCGAAGTCGCGGATGTCCCGGACCATACTCCGACAGTTTTCTTCGGTCACGGATTTACCCACATACTGCTCCGGTAGGAGCCGGTCGAGGGGAGTTGTGGTTATTTCTCGGCCGTAAAGCACGTTGTAATCGATACCATCCATGCCCACCAACTGTATAGCGCCGTAGTCGAAGTCACTGAGAGCAGGGAGAGGCTCTCGAACCACAAAATTGGTAGCATATCTTACCGTATCCAATTGTATCTACCGCATCGAACCTCAGTAGTTTTGACGACGTTCTTTTCTCGATCATCCACGTAGAACGTTAGACTGTTCTTCATTTGGCTCACTCGGCATGCACGGACTGCGTTCACTCCCCGGCTATCATCAGTCTGCGCCACATTCACCACATCGAAGTTGTGAAGGGTAGAGTCGGGATCAACCGCCCTCGACGGGACAATTGCCTGGGGGCTCTCTCCGGTTGCACTCTCCTCATGTCGGACAGACCGAATGGGTCCACCACGTGGTGAAGGGGGAGTCGCCGCGTGAAACAGGTAACCCAGGGAGCAAAGGAGAGCTCCTGATCTCGTAGTAAAACCGGTAGACAGCATCGTATGAAGGAAAATCGAGAAAGCTGAGGTCGAGACCCGAGGTTCACGTTGGCGTCCAGCTAGTTTTTGTATTGTCGTATTCCTTCAGCACCACGGACTTTGATCTCACCGCGGAGTCCGTTGCCATGATGAGCACAGGCTTCGTCGTAGTTGGTGGAAGAGGGCCTGCCCGAAGGACGACAGAAGATCTCGCCCTGGAATTCGTCGTATTGAGCACCTGCTGTAACTCGTCTCAACAATATGCAAGCATCGCCCCACTGGTGCCGAAGAGCTACGACCTAGAGATCAGTAGCCAGGCGGGATGACCCTAGTGGCAATGGCCCATTTGCGTGAGAGTCACTCTTATACTTCACTTCAAATCGGTTACCGAATACAGTGAATACAGAGTCAACGAAGAGTAACACTTCACTGGGGATCGGGAATGCCTTGCACGTCAGGATGTGAACTTGTTAGCTCCGTCCACCAAGAGGCAAGTTTGACCTATCACGTATTTCAACCGCAATGGAGTTCGACAGTTTCGAGCTTCTTCGAATCCGCGTTGATTCGCTAGGCCAGAGAAGGCCAGAGAATCTCTCCTCACTCGACAAACGGGACGTCTTCCGCCGCAGTTTCAAGTTATTCATCACATAAAAGAACAGCTCATAACCAGTTTCAGTGTCCTCTTCGAACTCGCAGCTGAACACGAGAAATTCTTGTGCGAAGAAGCATGCATGAGACGGCATCGTGCTGTGGCTGCTGCACAGTCGTGGTTGCACTCGCTCGTAAAGTCGGCAGACACTCGAAGATCGTGAGAATCACTGGACTCCCCAGTCCCATCTTTCATTCTCGGGTAGCTCTTCCAGAATCGCCATCACGGCGTCTTGTAACCTTTCGACAGCTTCTTCGAGCTGCTGGCCATCATCAATGTCTAACTCAGTCTCCCTTAGCAGGAGGTCGCCATCTGAGGCCGCCATCTCTCTACTTTTACATCCAGCAACCTACCGCTCAGTTTCAAGTCGTGTTCTTCAGCTAAGGGATGCAGCACAGTGAGGAGATGCCGCAAGGCTCTCACCTAAACCCTGAATACTTTAGGTTTTGGCATGGATTCTCCACAGCTTACGACCCGGGACCCCGAGTGTTTGGTAATGAGGACTGACGAAGGGGAGGAGGTTAGGTACGCCAACCATCCTTCGCTCAACTCTCTCTGGAGTAACTGGAGGAGCAACAGACCGTAAATCCTGCGGAAGAGTTGAGATCGTCAAGTCCACCGTTATGAGATCTGTCGCCTGGTCAAGGACAGTTATATCCGTATCTTCGTAACGAGATTGGGGGCTGTCGTACCTTCGAATAACAGACAAAAGCCGAGCAGAGGGAAAGCGAATGAGTTTCGAAATGGTCCCCCAAACGGCGCTGTCAGGCAGTGTCATACCGACGAAACGGTGGCCCTGTAGAGTTCTTGTACGGTTAGTTAGAGGCAGCAGCGAGTTCGCCGTTGGGCTAAGCTCATAGCAAGATTCGAAAGTATATAGTTTTATCCACCAACTTCGAGAAGGCATCTTCCTTTCTAAGAGGCGGACTTGTAGGTGATACGGCATCGACACCGACCCCCTCAGCATTGTGGCATCAGTCGTCGCCTTCGGCCGACTACGCAACCCCACGGGGACCTCTTCTGTGGACGAGTCTTCACTGGAGGTCATTGGCCTTCCCGTCGGCCAGGCGGCTTCACTGAAATTGATCAGCGCGCTGAGCATTGCCCTGGTGGCGGCAGAACTCTCACGCAGGAGCATCTTCGTCCTCAGACCCCTCATCTTCGGGTACCGGTGTGGAGGAGCATAGCTTGAGTAGGAGAGAACTCCGCCTGACTTCAGGAGTCGTCTGTCATCGAGGTCGGTCTACGATCACGCGGCAACACCTTGCGTTCGCGAACGCGAGAGGCAGCGTCAATCCCGTCAAGTTCGATGTCGATCTCGCTGAGGAGCTCCGAAAGCTTCTTCTCCTCCGTAACAATCTGAGAGGGGACCGTGTGGGGACGTGGTGATTGATGCTCCCTCTGTTGAGGGAAGCCCAGCTCTTCCCGACTTTGGACAGCATTTCCTTTACTCGACTGCTCGAAGCATCGACCGTCTCTTCGATACTGCCTTCGTCCGACGAGAGCTCCTCCTCGTCGTCCTAACATCACATGCACCGTGTGCGTCACTAGTCACACCTCACCCGAGTCAGTGAGCCTTCTGATTCCGAACAGGAGCTGCCTCCCGACACGGCCGCTGATGGCAACTCCTCTTCGGTGAGCAAGGGGTCACTGTTCCGGGCCCGCTCGAACGCCTCGGACGACCTTTCACGAGCACACTCGGTTTAACCCGCAGACGTCGCCCCTTGCCTGTACGGAACTGATGTCGCCGCCTCATGCAAGGAGATGAGCAGCTTGTTCGTCTTCTCGGAATCCTTCCCGCAGATGACTGGCACCAACAAGTCTGGTCGTTCCCACTCGAATGCTCACCACCCCGCAGAGGGTCGAGATCGATCCGTCGGCGTAAGGCGTGCTCTGTAGTCGAGTGCAGCAGCGTGATGAACTTCAGTTTGGCCTCTCTTGTGCTGAGTTCCTCGGAAGAAACTTCCTTAACGATCTCGGCTCCTGGAGAGGCAGGAGCGGAAGTGTCCGAGGTGACGCCCGCCTCAGCGCCGAATAGCTCACCAAAGCCGGTCACGACTGAGACCTCGGACACGATGTCGTAAAGGAACTTCACCGGCGGTCGCGATAGGAGCTTGTCGGTGAGCTTCGGCCGTGTGATTAGACCACCAAGTTTGCGCTGGCTTTGCGCCACTAATTGTGACAGCGTCATTTCTTCCACACCATTTACGAAAGGGTTGTCGTCAGGAAAGGGAACGGTCGTCGTCTGCTCTGTTGCGTTCTCCTCCACGGAGGTATGCGCAAGTTCGTGACTTTGTTCATGCTGCATGCCCGATGTCAATGCCGCTCGTGATGACGCATAGAAACGAAACTCGGGACGTATCAGATAGATCAAAGCATCGCGCATCTGCGGGAACTGCCTCCTACGGAAGGAGTTCGATCTTCTGACTTTGTCTACCCACTCCGAATTCTCCTCGTAGATGTCATCTAACGCAACGCTACCTCGACAGTAACTCTGTTGAGTACATGTACATCAGTGATGTAACATCACGGCACATCGGCATGGGCAAAGCGCGTATGAAAATGAGGGGATGGCATGGCATGCCGCGTCACGAGCACACCACGCTCTTCGCTTCCTTGTGGACTTCACGCTCAGGAGAGACGAAGCTCTGATTACATTGGAAGCGCCTGCCTGGTGAACACTAATACTTAGTGGATGCTTCACTCCCTTCAGTGTTCATCGATCAACCCGACTGCACGGGACGCGACGCTGAATGAGAAGTACGCTATCATGTTGCCGAATGATTAATGATATGCTCCCCTATCTTCACCTCCCGTCTTGCTTGAAAATTCTTATACGCTTGGCATAGAGAGTGGAGAAACGTAGAATCAGGCTTCGTCGCTCGCGACAGTCTCAGAAGGCTAACACTGGCATCACCACAGAACTGCCTGGGTGGATGATCGGTGGGGACTGCCTCGGGTGCGGTGATCGCGACGAGTACATCCGTGAGTAGGGATCCTTGTCACCAAGTTGCGGGTGACAGTGCCGTTGAGAATGGAAGGTGGTGAAACATTGAGCGGCGTGGTCAAGGGCTCACTGCCACCACGTGCCGTCCTTGCATTTGAGTTCGGCAACCCTGAGGGCTTTTGAAGTCGTGTCGAGAAAGAAGACCAACGACTTCCTCCAACTTTCGGGAGTACGTCTAGTGTTTGCCCAATGCAGGACCCGATCTCACTAGAGAGTCAACCTCCACGGCGGTTGTAGCTCAACTTTTCCACCAAGTTGGTAGAACAACAGCATAAGAGCTGGCGCTCGAAGGAACACCGAAAACCGTGCCATGGAAATCGACGTTGTTCGCGGCACATTGTACGACGCGCAATGCCACTGTGTCCCGTCCGCCTGGCGCTTGGTTATTTAGGCTGGAATCCACTTCGTCCCGCCACCGCCCTGGTCATTTTGCTTCGCCAGAGAAGCCTCAGCGGCCTCAGAAGTTCCGAGGCCGATGAGGCGTCTATCTCAATAGAAAACACTCGGCGTGTACTCCGAAGCAGTAGAAGTGAAAACGCAACTCGACCTCGGAAGTGGCATCGCCGATCACAACAACTACACCAAGACACATCGACATAACAACAGAACAAGGTGTCGGAACGGAAGGGCGCGCCGAAATGATGGCGTGATTGTCATGCTGCGTTCGCTCGACTCGTGTGCTATGCTAAAGGAACCTACGAGCAGCATATTTACAATGTGGAGTCAGCGAAAGAATTCATTCAACCTGGCCGAACGTGAAATGATGGTTACTTCTTCTCTAGTGCACTCTCCCCTTCAACACCCATCGATTGATCTGTCCGCATACGCTTTTCTGAACAGGACCGAGCGGAAACCGTGAAATTGGCAAGCTCATGCTGTGCCCGCTCACCTCGACCTTTGGGTCTTCGGAACACTTTCTGTACGCAGCGCATAGGGCATCGATAATAGAGTCGTAGCCCATCGCAACCGACAGACGCTGGAGGTTCACCGTGGCATCACCGCAGAACTGCCTGGTCATGATTGGAACCGTCTCTAGCGTGGACGAGGCGATAACATCTGAGATTCTGGTGAGAGGGTCCTCCACGATGAGGCAGAGGCCAGTGATGGTCTCCTCTATCAAGACACGGGTGATGGGGTCGCTGAGAAGAGATCCTCAGAGAGGACGGAAGATGATGAATGACTTACTGCCACCAATTCTTTGAACCGCACTTGAGATCGACACTTTCAAAATTTGTGGATCTCGTGTTGAAGGCGAATGTCAGAGAATTCTATTCCTTTCGTCACGCGGCAAACGGGGATAACTTGCTCCACCCCTTTTCGGTCATAGGCCATCTGCTGCACTTCAATACCCACGCCCTGAGAAGTTCGTAAAACCAAGGCCCCGGTCATTCGGCGGGGGTAGAGTGCCATCTTCCACTGACTATGCAAAGGTTGTCGGCAGACGAGTGTTAAAAGCCTGTCATCGTCTACTGCAGAGGCACCGCGCTACTGCCTTACCTCCATGGCTGCAACGGGGATACGAAGATCTCTGCTGGAGATCCATCGGCTTTTTAAGATCATGCCGGCCTGCCCGTAGCCGCATGAGCCAGTGCCGCCGCGGCAGGATCTTGGAATCCACGACTGGTGGTCGAGCTTCCAGAAGCGGGAGCGATGAACCTTGCAGTACAAGTCATCTCGTGTTGGAGTTTGAGGGTCGAAGAAGAGAGAATGATATTTTCTTAATCATCACCTGCGGGTCTAGTAGTAGTTGTTCAGTGAGCAGATAGTAGGAGGAGCAGAGGTGGTCGAATAATGACGTGTTTTCCGCTGTTGTGAGGCTAGTGCTCGCATGCCAGAGACCATCTTCCGACAGGAATCTTCGGTCACAGGAGCCACCCCTTGAATCGATTAGGCAGGATCTCAGCCAGAGGGCTCTGGATATGTTCCCTTGTCGTGAACCACATCGTAGTAGATGCCATCGATGGCGATCATCTGTAGTCCACCGTCGAACATATCACTGATAGGGGACGATAAGGGCCAGGAGCAATCATAATAGAAGACTCACTGCAGCCAATTGTAGTTGTTGCATTGGAATTCTGTAGTGCTGACCTCTTTCGTCCACTTATCCACAGAGAATGCGATGCTGCTGCTCCCATGAGCTGCTTGACAGACGCTTATGTTACGCACTCCCCGGGTATCACCAGTCTGTGCGACTTTTACGACCGATATATCGATATCCTGAACACGTTGATACGAAGGAAAGTCCGATTAGCACCGCAAGGAGCCAACTAGACCGTGAGAGCAACGTTACACATATAAGGAAGCGCATTCACCGACTGCCGTAGATCTTCAGCCACTAGCTCACCCTCTCTTCGCCCGCAGTCAGCGGAGTATAACGACTCATGCGACTCCTTGGTCGAGATGGCGCGGCCGAATTTGAGAGCCTGCCTAGTGAGGACCCAGCCGTCGACTGTATCAGGGAGTCGAGCAGCAAAACACAGGAAATGGTCCTCATAGTGTAGCAACTTTACACAACCTGGGGGTAGACGCGAGTTAACCCCCAGAAGCAGACAGACGTCTACGCCATCGACGTTGCGCCAACGGTGGAGGCGAGATCGAAGACTCCTACGCCATCGAGACATTCAGTTTCGCCCGAGGAAACGGTCTCGTAGCATGAGCGTGGTGGGAAGCAGCGAGCGCTCGATCAGCCGCCGAAGAGCTCGCCGCGCTGGAACGATGGAGCTCGAGCAGTTCAATCGGATCGACGAGTCAGCGGGTGGTTCCATGACTCGCTCCTCGTCCTTGCTACTCTCACACGTCGCCTGGCCTGGCGTCGAGGCCTTATCTGTCTTGGAGGCTCCAGGGCTCCAGATGTAGCACGCATAGCATAGGCATAACCCCATCCCTACTTTGATAGTTTGAGCTCCGATTATCCTCCAGTTCGATGGCACGTGAAGAGTCTCATGAAGAGGTCTTTAGGACTTCGTCGATGTACTCGTGGTGACCACGACAGCTTCGAACGGAGACGAGCATGTCATCTAGCGGGTGCTTATGGTATGCTTACCATAGGTAATCATAACATGATCACAATTTCAAAGGTCGTTTGCTCAGATGAGGACGGTCTCGCTGAAACCTGTAGACTCGAGTACACTCAATCGTTGAACAGCAGGAGCCACGCCTTCATCTTTGCACCCATAAATGGCGAGGCAAGGCCTCTCAACAGGGAGAGTCGTTAGATCTTTACTGCTTGATCAGTCGAGCGTCTGACGCCTACAGTCTTCATGCCACCCGCAGGAAATCGTCGACTATGAGGAAATGAAGCCCCCAGTCTGCTCTGGAAAGATTCATCTAGCCTGACTATCCTCAGCAGACCCGAGTGCCGACCTGGCAATCGGGTTCCCAAGCCACAGCGAGTCGTTTCGCGTACATTTTTGATGGCGCCTCTGCCTTCACCCCAGAGCCATCATCGTCGTTACTAGGACCATGCCAATTGAAGTTTTACAACAAAACCGTCATGGAAGGTGGAAAACTGATGATTCCCACAACGAAGGACGTTCTCAAATATCCGATCATATCATCCACTATACCTCAACTACCCCGTTGCACTCAGCATTGCGAGGGCACGCATCTCCTCCTGAGACAATGGACGACTGCGATGCTCGATAGCCTGCCGCGTCCACAGCCTTACGAAGCAAACCTGATCTCCTTTCTGCAAGTCGTCTTGATAGGAGGTGAGGGTGATTCCAGCCAGGTGCCCCGAACCGTGGACTAGCCGTACCCCCTGGCCAGCCGACGGAGTCCCATCAGATGTCTGAAAAAACAATGGAAAGGGTCGACTAAGCACAACACTCCTCACACAGGAGCTACGACTACCGTGTAGTTCCTTCGAGGACTCCTGCTCCGACTTCGCGATCGGCCAGAGAACTGAGAGGACCAAAAATAGAATAGGGAGAGCCTTCGGACCTTTCATGGTACCGCTCCTTGCAGCCGAGCTGCTGCTGTCGCTGCCGCCGCCGCTGCTGCCGCTGCCTGAGGTACTTGACTTCATCGCTACCGAACCGAGGGCGTCGACTCACCGCGCTGCTTGCTTGGTTGCCGAACTGTTTGTTAGTGTCATCCTGGGTGGGAGGGGATGACGATGGTGGCGGCATGCCCAGAGGAGCAGGGAAACTCATAGGTGCTGCAGCTGCAACCACGCCAGGTGCCGCTGTACTGGCGGGTTGGGAAGGGAACCCTGGGAAGGGTGGTGGGGTCGGTACGCCCATGGGCGGCTGCGGCAAGCCAGTGGGCTGCTGTTGCGATGCCACTGGCTGGTTAGTCGACGAGGACGTCGGCTGGCCTCCATGTGCCATGAAAAATGGCGGCATTGGTGGAGTTGGCGGCGCCCCCAGACCAGGCATACCACCAGGGGGAGGCGTTTGCCCTCGAGGGCCAGCACCTGCACAGCCGAGGGCGTTCAGCCGAATAGAGAAGGTCGAGGAAGTCACCTGGCATTGGTGGTGGGGTGCCCATGAGGAAGCTGAGTCGGCGGGGGCGGCGGCATGAACATACCAGGCATGAAGGGCAGCCCACCAGCTGGACGTGGTGGCGGTGGCGGCCTGAGACGACGACAGCGGAGCGATGCACAGTAGTGAAGTGAGGGCGTCTCCTCACAAGGCATCGTGCTTCTGCTCCATATGCTTCCTCATATAGAAGTTCTCCATATCAGAGCCCTTCGCCTTGTCCAGTATCATTCCCATGGGGACGTTCTGACACAACAATTCCGACCACTGCTGTTGTGGCCACTATGCTTACTTCCATGCCTCGAATTTGCAAGTCCGGATTCTCTCCCTGCCCTTAATCGCACCAGGTACCCTGAGGAGACCGGTGATGCTACAGACCATGGCTGAGCCTTCACCCACTTATTCAGAGTTTCCCGATGCACTTGGAGCATATGGGCCACCAGACCGCTGGCTGAAAAAAGATGAGATCAGAGTACGGACGGGAAGCCAATCCCTCTGGCCAATCCTACCAGTATCGAGCTTCCGCTGGCAAGTCGAGCACTTGAAATGCTTTATCTTCTGGTGCTGGATAAGGACCTTGGGGACAAACGTTCGGGGTCGCGGGGCAAGACTTGTCGCAAGTACCTTCTCGTCATCGAAGTCCCTCTCACAATAGTAACAGAATGGGCGGAATATCTTGGACCCGCCTTCCGAGTGCTTGTTCTTGCGTCCCATCACAGCAGGCTTGGTTGGAGATGGCGACGGACGCCAAAAGACCAATAAGACGCAAACGCTGCTCGAACCCCCGGCTGCCATTCCCGCACAGGTTCGATCCCAACGAAAGTCATATAGAATGATATTTCAACGAGATCGAATTCTGTACAACAGCAGGCACAGCAGAGTCGCATTTGCAATGAGAGAAACTCCAAGAGCACACTTCGAGCTGCGATCCCTCGACCAGCTCTTCGGGGAGGGGAGTCACCCATATGACCTGTCAGTACTGCGGCTGCTATGTCGCGAGGCTCAGCCATCGCCCCTAGGCCGGTGTCACCGCATACAAGAGTTTTAGATATGGGCATTATCACACGGAATCCCATCGTCGACACACAGACCTGATATGAGTTACGAAAGGAGTGGTATGACTTTCACAGCATGCATGAACGAGTGTTCGACAAAATGATGTCCCAATATTCGCAGTATTTGATTGACACCGAGACAGCGGCGGTCCCACTCTACTACCTTGAGGTGCTCTCTCGTGAAGGGATTGTCCCACATCATAGTGTTCATGGCTGGGCACAGGTACACCGGACACTTCCGCAACCCTTCCGAGCTCAAATCAAGACACCTGCCCGGCCGCGCTGTGACTCGAACCCTCTCATTCCGTACCAAATTACCGCACAACGCTGGTCAGAAGGTTGTCCGCGATACCGTTGGCGATCTTGGCGAGGGTATTAGCAGACAAAGGGGCGATCAACACCACGTCAGCCCAGCGGCGTAGCTCAATATGCGTTACTGGATCCCCCCGACCTGACGTCGACGATCGCCGACAACCGCCTAGTACCTCCCCTTCTACCCTGCCAAGCATCCCACTCCTTGGCATCAGTATAGACCTCCGCATCAGATGTCTGCCCGTCCAAATACATAAAGTGGAGGGCTCGATCGGAGGCCACTACTTTGATATTAACCTGGCGGGAAGGGTCAATCCTAGCAAGACTCCCGTATCATTCCGACTTGCAAATTCACCGCAGCTCCTTGCTCGGTCAGCTCCTGGATGAGAGGCACCCATTTAATAGTAGCCACCGACCCTGTCAGACACAGGAGGACATTCAGCGGCTTCATAGGACCGCTGCCGGGACGCTCACGATCGGGTGAGAGGTCGGACATGTATAAAGCATAGTATAGCTGTGCGTGAAGGAAAGTGCCACGCCCTCGACCCCAAGCATTGGAGAGGATAGAACACAAGACCAGCAGTGAAGGTAGTGGAAAGTATGGTCATGATAAACTAGTAGGCGATTGGCCAGCAGTCTGTCAAGGACGCCAAAATCTGCATTTTCATGACGGCCCTTCATTCGCTGCTGCATAGTACCTAACGAGGCACACGGCCGATCTGAGCGAGCCACGGCTTTGCTCAAGGAGAGTGATGGTGTTACCGGGGATAGAACTCGCGACCATCCCGATGATGCTCACATCAAGCGTTGAGGAGCTCCCACCTCTGCTCTACTTCCGTCAGCCTCCAGTCTTCTCAAACTTGCCTGCAACGCCCTTTGCCCGACACCATCTCTTTCACGAGTACTACTCATATCAGTCACTTCGGCCGGTGTACCGAAGACCTCGATGCTATTGATTCGTGTAATATCCGATCCGAAATTATCCTCCACAAAAATTTGCAGGCTTTTAACATTCTGAAACTTCGCTATCCTCAGCTGAAAAGCTTGGGCTGATTGTGAAGGGTCTTCCAACTGAAGGACCTGAGAACTTCCTTCCAGCCACCAAAAATGATCTTCCCTTTTGCCGACGCGCTCAGGAACCGCAGGGTGAAATGCCTCCACAAGAACAGCGTGGGTTCTCCGATGGCTGCTTACCACTGGTACGGTTCCGTCTCTAACCCAATGCTATTCGCTTCGCTACAGGGACCAAACGTCTTAACCCTTCTCCCGTATGACCTGGACGGGCTCGTCTCCCTCTGCCTCTTGAAAGCCCATCGACAGCCCATTAGTGAACAGCTTCATCACAGTCGGGCATGTCTCGTCTGATGGGCAGTTTATCTACGACGTAGAGTTGCGCGAAGCAGTCCTTTAGTAGCTTCCCTTCAACCTTGATAGCCCTCAGCTTCACTGCCTGCCGGAACTCAATCCGTATCAACAGTTGATGATCTACTGACGGGTCCGACTGTAGGAACCTGCCAGACCCCAGGCTGCCTCCCTGAGAGCTGCCATGCTCAGGAAGAAGGGCGACTTTTTCGACACGTTATCAATGGGCTGGTGGCATAAAATCGATCGAGCCATTCCGACAAGCGATCATCGCGTAGTGATGGGACTGCGAAGGTGATAACGACCGTCGAAGCACTACAGGGAAGAGTTGGGTTGAAGGATGTTTTTCACAGGATGCTTCGGATCCTCGTTAAGGCACTCGAGTGAGGTCGAATCGATGAGGTTGTTGAGGTTGAGCATTCCCATGAACAGTTTGAAAGACTGAACAGGCTTCGTGAGGTCCTCACCTTACTCCACTCAGTCTGTTTGTTCCTTTGCTGCGGTCGTTTACGAAAATCAGATCCCACAATCTTTCGAATTATACGAGTTTCTCTACGTCAGTCTCGCCACGCCATCTTGATATTTTTCCTCCACTTCCAGCCGATCTCGAAGCAGCCGTTGCGTTTGGTCTCTCCTGAGCGTGAGCATCCTGCTCGGTTGGCTTGCCTTGATGGCATCAAGTTGATGGTCGCCACCTTTATTGCGACTCCGTGCCTTGGATAGGATCGTCCCAGTTGAGGTTGGCGCGAATTGGGCACAATTGTGACGCTGATTGAGCGTCATATATACAGTATAATAGATTACGTAGCATGGTGCTAGTGGAATGTATGCTACTGTAGTATAATGTAGTATTACTACATTATGTAGTCACCTCATTGAGTGAGGCACCGCTTTCACTGTGAGTGAGGCAGCAGTGTGTTGAGCTGATCGTTCGAGACCTGAATCACCAGCTTCGGAGATAACTGACCTCGGTGAAGCTCTCTGTGTTGACATGTGTATTTCCAGTAGGTCCCGTATCGAGTCGCTCCTTGGTCACACTTTCGGGAAGTGACTTCCCGCTTCATGGTACCGTGCCATTGGTACGTCACATAACGTGACTCACGCAACGTGAGTCACGTTCGTAGTCACTACGACGTAGTGCAACAGTTGCACTGCAACTACACGTTTCAATTCCTTTATGCGTTGATTATATATTCACTGTGATGTTGGTCACACGGTGTGACCCACAGTGTGGGTCCCACACCATATGCGCGCCGTGTGTCGCACAGGAACTTGCGCCAGACACCTGGTTGTTCTGAACCACTCGTTAAGATCGATTCCTGCTCGTCGCTGTCCGCCATGGACAGCCCACCTCAAATTTTCTGGATGACTTTCTGTGTGATCAGGTACTTTCGCGCCGTGGATTGTCTCGGTCGACTGGCCCAGTGGCCACCACCACAGTGTGGTAGGAGAGTGAGAGTGAGTTAGAGAACGAGTTGTGTGGTGACTACGAGCGAGCTGCTGTACCGGAAAACAATGTTGCGTAAGCGTTTATTCCGCTCATGTTCAGCGTTTCAACGTTCTCCCCGATCGTCCTGCTCGGGTTGCGTTTAGTTCTTAAGAGGAACTTTCTTCCTTTACGTCTAGACGATCAGTGATTGCGCTGCTAGGGACTCCATAGTATTGCATCATCCGACAACGATGATCGTTGCGTTTACCTAGGCGTCGGCCACTCCTCTTTTCTTCAGCATTGATATACATCATTGCACACCGTCCGCTTGTGCCATATGGATTTCCCAGCCCTCTTCCTACTATGCTGGGGAATAGTTCTCATCATCTTAACGTTAATCACCATTAGTTTTTCGGTATACCGATGGGAACTGGTTCGCCGGAGAGCCGCCAAGGGCCGAGCGGCGAAGGCTGGGTCCTCCGCAACACGAAAGCTCCCATTCGCCTGCGCTGATGGCTCGGTGGGAAGATGCCTCGTACAAACCGGCTATTCTGTCTCCCAAGCGGGGGAGGTCACTCGGATAGGCTGGCTAGCGGTTATGGTTACAGCTTTCGTAGTGATGGTGCTGTTGGCTCCTGTGAGCTACTTCCCCGCCCTGTATGCTGCTATGGGTACCGATTGGAACGGTATCATGGGCCCCTATCTTTTCACATTTGTCGTTTTTCATGCTACGGCGGCTTTCTTCATCTCCTTCTATGACGCCATTCGCGCTTGGTTTATGGTGCCCCAATCGTTGGCAACCGCTGGCTACGTGCTGATTGAGGAAGAGGTCCCCGCCCTGGACGAGACCGTTATGGGCGACCCTGGTGAAACGTCCGACGAGCCTCTGCCGAGTATTTCTCGTAGGATCTTGGCGAACTGGCGACAGGTGATTCAGCGGTTCAGGACAGCATCTCAGAAGAGTATCGTACCGGTTGAAGTGAGCGATGGTGGCGAACGATTTATCCAGTACACATGCATGCGTTATCTGTACGATGAAGAGAAGGTTCGGTTCCGCCCGGCCGCTGAGAGCACTGAAATAACACCGGAGGAGTCTAGAAGGCTACTAGCCTGTGGTGGACTCAGCCAGGTGGAGGCGGCCGACAGACGGGCCGTCCTTGGTCCTAACGAAATCGTTGTGGAAGTGCCATCGGTCCTGAAGTGTCTTGTCACCGAATTCAGCAGCCTGTTTTACGTGGTCCAGAGTATGGGCTCGTGGACCTACCTCGGCTACAGTGGATGGAACGTTGGCCTGGTGTGGTTGCTAATGATGATAGTCACTGGATGCGTCAAGGCGCTTTTCATTGTGCGACGCAGTCAGAAGAAAATCTCCAAGTTGGCTCAGCACAGTGCTGACGTGAGGGTACTGCGTAACTCCTCTTCGATAGTGGTAGACTCTAAGGAGATTGTCCTTGGCGATATCATAATGATCGAAGAGCAAGAGCATCTACCGTGTGATGGGTATATCGTGGATGGGGCAGTGGTGGCTAACGAGTCCATGCTCACTGGTGAGCCCTTGCCTGTCCCAAAAGTTGCCGTGGAGAAGTACGACGGAGCGAAGTTTGCGGCTAAGAACATGGTGTATGCGGGTAGTATTTTGGGCTGTCGGTCATATCTTAGTTTCGGAAGGCTCGGGGTTGGTTGAACCAAGTGAACAGTGCATGAATTTTTGCTGCTGCTCGTTGTTGCTCAGTGGCTCTAGTCATCGTGTGTTCATCAGGCACTCTCTGTATGCAGTCCACAGGATCGCATCTCGGCCATGCAGTGATGGTCGTCACGGCTACCGGTGGCCTAACAACCAAGGGCCAATTGGTCCAGGATGGTCATGTTCCCCCAGTCTGTGAGGTAAGATCCCCGTTGGTCGGTCGGTTTTCCGTTAGCCCAGTCGTTCAGGTTCAAGTATGACGATCAGCTACCGATCGTGTATGGCATCATGTTTGCCTACGCCATACTCCTGTCGGTCCTCTACTTCGTCCTTACTGATATGGGCGACTGGATCGTCACCGTCATGCAGGTGTTGGTGTCAGTGCTGCAGTCATTGAACCCCATGTTACCAGTAGCAATGGTGATGGGCCAAACAGTGGCTGCCAAACGTCTACGTAATCATCATAAAATATTCTGCCTTCAGCCTGAGAGGATACCGGTAGCCGGTAAAATATCCGTTATGGTATTTGATAAGACCGGTACCATCACTAAGGATGGTATGGAACTCTCGGGTGCTGTACCGGTGGAGGACGGCACCTTCAGCACCCGGATAGACCTCAGTAGAACCCCTGAGGGCGACAAGCTCTGCGGTTCTATGTCGGTCAGCGACAAGGTTGCCAAATCACCACTCCTACTTCAGTACGGCTTGGCAGCATGCCATACGGTAACCTCCATGAGGAGTGGTCGACTGGTTGGTAATCAGGTAGAGGTTGCCATGGTCGAGGCATCCGGCTGGGCTCTCCCCGAGGTCGGCAGTGCCGAGATGGTGTTGACGTCGCCCGATGGTTCATCCCAGCTTCGGGTAGTCCGTCAGCTTGAGTTCGAGCACACTCGTATGACCAGTGGATGCGTCGTTAGAGACGAGGAAGGGCGTCTTATCGTTATCATAAAGGGTTCCTATGAGAGGGTCCAGGCGGGATGCAAGGCTAGTGCGGTTCCTCGGGATTATGTGGAGGTCTGTGAAGGTCTGTCGTCTGGCAACTTCTATGTTCTCGGTATGGGATATAAGTTGCTCGATTCTGGGCTGGATGACGGTGCTGTTCTGAAGATGGCAAGAGATGAACTCGAAAGAGGTTTGTCGCTCGTTGGCCTGTTACTGTTCAAGAATGAGGTTAAGCCTGACAGTGCCTTGGCTATTAATATGTTACGAGAAGGGGATGTACGTAGTGTAGTGTGTACCGGTGATAATCCTTTAACTGCTATTGGTATATCTAAGGAGGTTGGTATAATAGATTCCACTAGACCAGTACTACTCGGTGATGTAGACCAACAACAACGACTTGTATGGTCGGACCCCGACCAGTCCAGTCTACAGGACATCATACCAATAAAAGGTGTTCATCAGTTGGTAGTGACCCGTAAGGCATGGAGGTATCTTTATCATGAAGAACCTGATAAGTTGGAGAAGTATTGGTATGACATATTAGTGTATGCTCGGATGAAACCGTCGGATAAAGTAACGGTTGTAAAATGGTATCAATCACGTAAATTGGTGGTTGGTATGTGTGGTGATGGTGGTAATGATTGTGGTGCTTTACGTGCTGCTCATGCTGCTATGGCATTATCCCAGGCTGAAGCCTCTATGGTATCACCCTTCAGTTCATGTCGTGATGGCTGTAGTCTTATTACTGTCGTCGATCTCATACGTGAAGGTAGAGCATGTCTAGCCACCAATCTAGCCACCTACTCCTACTACATCGTCTATGCCTTCGTCCTCACCGGCGTCAGAATATCCGGTACCGTCATCGGCAACAACAACCTCGGCGAATGGGTCTATCTCATGACTGATCTTCTGTTGGGAGTCGGTATGGTCTGGACGATGACTCTCTCCGGTCCCACCAAAAAATTGGCTCCCTACCGACCCACAGCCTCCCTGCTAGGCTGGAGGACCATCCTCGCCTGTGCTGTCCCGATCGTATGCTCCTACCTCTGCCAAATCATTGCTTATGCCAT
Organism: Perkinsus olseni; assembly: GCA_013115135.1. Lineage (NCBI taxonomy): Eukaryota > Perkinsozoa > Perkinsida > Perkinsidae > Perkinsus > Perkinsus olseni. Next base: position 123,168 of record JABANP010000032.1, on the reverse strand, counting down.
CCTATGGTCATCTAAGAACGCGGATTGGTATTACTACGTCAATACTCTTGATTTGAATATTCAGGCTAAGGACTGGACCAAGAAGGGCGACAACTACGACTCTGCTGTACAGGTGTTTGTCTTGCTGGTCATCTTGGTCACCCACTGCTATACTGCTTCCTATGGAGGTGCCTTCCGATGCAATATCCTACGTAATTGGAGCTTGAATATCTTCTATCTTGCCTTCACCGCTCTTAGCTTCGCCCTCCTGTGGGTCGACCCGTGTGATTTGTCCTGCGTCTACCGCGTTAGCTGTGACAGTGGCTCCTCCCTGGCCACTGGTGAGATCCCGTTCGTTAGCCAATTTTCGGTGGGTAACATCGGTGGCTGCTTCCTGGGTACGCAGATCCACCGGTATCAGCAGCTCGGCTTCCCCAACTGGACCCCCGATGCGGCCGACAACTGTATGCCTCCGGCAGAAGCTCTCAAGTTGCTGCCCTATGATAGTCCGGAGATCTCAACCCTTGGCTACGACGGTCCCAATAATGTATTCTCCACGGGCTACAGGATCGACGATACTATCATATTGGGCTCAGCCGTCCTCTTCCTTCACCTTTTCGTCAAGGTTGGCCTCCTTGGTCCAGTAGCCAGTCTGATCCGTCGTTGGCAGCGATCAAGGAAGTCCTCTGTCGATTCTCCACCATCTGTCTAGCTCCTACGCGCTCCCTCGTCACAGCTGGATTCGTGACAGCTTCCTCGATGAGTGATCGTTAAGTCCCAGGTTGTGTACAGCTCATTAGTAGATTCGTATTTCTGTGGTCCTATTTCTATCTTCTTTCCTACCTGTAGTCGCTTCTTGCTCAATTGCACGTTCGACAAGCTTTTGCCTTCGCGCGCCGCATAATTGACGAAGGGTCAATTCCGGCACCCCATTATGATGTTAACGGCTGGCTGGAGCCTGTCCCTCGTTGCCTTAGTAGCTGCAACCGTTGTCGTCACGAGTGCTGCTGGTTCACCGTCAGTTTCTCGTTACTACTCCTTCAACTGTAGTTTACTAATTCCTGGCAGAGTTGATGTACTAACCCTGTCTCCTTTCACACCATCTATCGCTTGTGTTATCTCTCCAATTCTCTCTTGCTCTCCAGTTCCCTCACCGTGCGCGAGCCTTTCAGCTCAGTTTTGGCCTTTGCCATGCATACCTTGGGCGCTTCATTGATGGGTTCGACCGTACTGATGTCTTGCTGCTCGGCGATCAGCTTCGCAGTCTGAGGAGTCTCCTGTGGGATTTCGATGCGCACAGATTCAACAATCAGATCGGCACCAAGTGATGAGGAGAATGCAAAGATTACGGTGGGCCACGGACCTCGTCTCGCCAATGGCGAGTCGCCATTAAACATAGTACATAAGACAAAAGTCTTTGGACAATTTTCTTTGAATGCCTTTCAGCGAATTCGTCTGTCCGTTTTCCGTTTAAAATTTTGGATCCTCACTACTCTCGTTCGATGGATTCAATCGAACATGGTTTCCGGAATTGCCTCGTTGATGGAATGGCGCCACACTAGCAGGTGCCGACCAGTGGTCGGCGACCACCTCACGCACTGTGCTGGGTAGGGTGCGCTATGGCCCCCGGCTCGGATCGTCGTCTTCAGCGTCGGCAGCGCCAGACTCGCTGCCAGCGGCTGGGCAATAGCCTTGCGGCCGCGGTCCAGGAGTGTCATGGCCGGTGTCACATCGACTACCCGCGCAAGTACCGCAAGCCTTGAGCTGACTTGTCATGCGGTGTCAGCGGACGTTGCCGGGTTGGCAACGATCCGTTGGCAATTCCAAGTTGGTATTGCCAACTGATGTGAGATTTCTGGCTTCAACATGCGTTCCGGATATTGGGCGTCCCAATTTCGGGACGCCTCCATGACGGGGGCCCTACAGCGCTATGTACTACAGAAGATTCGGTAGCGTGAGTCTTAACCTACAACAGCTTAGGTGTTCCTTCCTCGACTTGCTGGTGCGCCGTCATGAACAAACTGTTGGTGGCTATTCGCTATTTGGCGAACGGCTGCTTCGGATTCCTGAGCGGAGACTCTCTGCCATGCTCACAAGAGTATGCGTCGTGGATGTGTGATGGTGGAGTAGCTAGACGACGGCACTAAGCTTCTCTGTACCTTTGATAGGATCGTCCCAGTTGAGGTTGACGCAGAGTTGGGCACAATTGTGACGCTGATCGAGCGTCATACGTACTACGTAGTATGGAGCTAGTGGAATGTACACTACATAATGTAGTCACCTCACTCACAGCGAAAGTCAGGAGTGTACTGAGCTGATCGTTCGAGACCTAAGTCACCAGCTTCAGAGATCACTGACCTCGGTGAAGCTCTCTGTGTTGACAAGTTCATTCTCGGTTGCTCCCGGTTCGAGCCGCTCCTTGGTCAAACTTTCCACTTCATGGTACGTCATATTCATAGCGCAATTAACGAGAAGTTTCAATGCCCTTCTGTGTTGATCATACATTTACCGTGGTGTTGGCTACACCGTGTGCGGGCGTGTGTTGCATAGCAACCCATGCCAGGGGCGGGCCTGGAATTTAACGACAGCAATGGGCCCGAATGGTGGAGCGTCGCAGCGCGCTTCCGGAGTCCAGAAGCTGGACCAGAGGCTCTCGCGAGCCATCGATTGATCGGTTCCTTACGGTCGTGTGATCAGGTACTTTCGCGCCGTGGATTGTCTCGGTCGGCTGGCCCAGTGGCCACTACCACAGTGTGGTGGGAGAATGAGTCGTGTGGTGACCACGAGCGAGCTACTGTACGGGGAAACAACGCCGCGTAAGCGTTTATTCCGCTCATATTCAGCGTTTCAACGTTCTCCCCGATCGTTCTGCTCGGGTTGCGTTTAGTTCTTAAGAGGAACTTTCTTCCTTTACGTCTAGACGGTCAGTGATTGCGCTGCTAGGGACTCCCTAGTATTGCATCATCCGACAACGATGATCGTTGCGTTTACCTAGGCGTCGGCCACTCTTTTCTTCAGCATTGATATACAGCACAGCACACCGTCCGCTTGTGCCATATGGATTTCCCAGCCCTCTTCCTACTATGCTGGGGAATAGTTCTCATCATCTTAACGTTAATCACCATTAGTTTTTCGGTGTACCGACGGGAGCTCGTCCGCCGGAGAGCCGCCAAGAGTCGAACGGCGAAGGATGGGTCCTCTGAAACACGGAAGCTCCCATTCGTCTGCGCTGATGGCTCGGTGGGAAGATGCCTCGTACAAACCGGCTATTCTGTCTCCCAAGCGGGGGAGGTCACTCGGATAGGCTGGCTAGCGGTCATGGTCACAGCTTTCGTAGTGATGGTGCTATTGGCTCCTGTGAGCTACTTCCCCGCCCTGTATGCTGCTATGGGTACCGATTGGAACGGTATCATGGGGCCCTATCTTTTCACATTCGTCGTTTTTCATGCTACGGCGGCTTTCTTCATCTCCTTCTATGACGCCATTCGCGCTTGGTTTATGGTGCCCCAATCGTTGGCAACCGCTGGCTACGTGCTGATTGAGGAAGAGGTCCCAGCCCTGGATGAGACTGTTATGGGCGACCCTGGTGAAACGTCCGACGAGCCTCTGCCGAGTATTTCTCGTAGGATCTTGGCGAACTGGCGACAGGTGATTCAGCGGTTCAGGGCAGCATCTCAGAAGAGTATCGTACCGGTTGAAGTGAGCGATGGTGGCGACCGAGTTATCGAGTACACATGCGTGCGCTATCTGTACGAGGAAGAGGAGGATCGGTTCCGCCCGGCCGCTGAGAGCACTGAAATAACACCGGAGGAGTCTAGAAGGCTACTAGCCTGTGGTGGACTCAGCCAGTTGGAGGCAGCCGGGAGGCGGGAAGTCCTCGGTCCTAACGAGATCGTTGTGGAAGTGCCGTCAATCCCGAGGTGTCTTGTCACTGAATTCAGCAGCCTGTTTTATGTGGTCCAAAGTATGGGTTCGTGGACCTACCTCGGCTACAGTGGATGGAACATAGGACTGATATGGTTCCTCATGATGTTAGTCACTGGTTGCGTCAAGGCCCTTTTCATAGTGCGTAGAGGCCAGAAGAAGGTGGCGGAGCTTGCTCGACACTCCACCGACGTCGCTGTCCTGAGGGACTCGGAGTGGTCAGTGATACCTTCATGTGAAGTCACTCTGGGCGACATAATAAAAGTGGAGGACTGTGAGATCTCTTGCGACGGCCACATCCTGATCGGTGCTGCTGTTGTTAACGAATCCATGCTCACTGGAGAGCCCATGCCAGTTCAAAAGATCGCTACAGATACAACCGATGCTGAAGCTCTTTGTATTCACGTCGAAGAGTCTGGTCCATGCAGGCAGTACCCGGGTTTGTGTAGTTGTTCTCCCTGCTATGTCGTTGAGAGTGCCGCTTAGTTCTTGCTTCCCTTCGAAGCCGTGACTCATCGTCGTCGTCGGACTGGTAGGCGTGAAATCTTCTCTATCCGTTGATCGTTTGTGTAGTCGCTATCATCAGAGTGAGCGTCACTTCGTAAGCGTGCAGGTACGCTGTGCATGGAATCTACTGGTGTGCATGAGAAGGCTGTTATGGTCGTCACAGCTGTCGGGGGCTCAACAACCAAGGGCCAACTTATCAGGATGGTCATGTTCCCCCAGTCGGTCAGGTAGTAAGATGATCCTCATCCGTCGCTGTTAACCTCCATCAGCGTGTAATAATATTGGAATCCTCAGCGATGGGGTATTTCGTCCATCACTCTGTTCGAGTCGGGTCGTCATTGATAAGAATGATCGAGAAAGGCTCGCAACACCGGAGCGCCCATATTTTGTATGGCAGGTTCAAATACCACGACCAACTGCCGATAGTCTATGGCATCATGTTTGCCTACGCCATGCTCATCTCCTTCCTTTACCTCGGCCTTACCAACATGGGCAATTGGATCGTCACTCTCCTGCAGATTTTCTTGGTCTTGCTGCAGTCCTTGAACCCCATGTTACCAGTAGCAATGGTGATGGGCCAAACAGTGGCTGCCAAACGTCTACGTAATCATCATAAAATATTCTGCCTTCAACCCGAGAGGATACCGGTAGCCGGTAAAATATCCGTTATGGTATTTGATAAGACCGGTACCATCACTAAGGATGGTATGGAACTCTCCGCGGTCCTCCCTGTGCGTGACGGGAGCTTCACTAACCGCATCGATTTTACAGACCCATTGGCGAGCAATCATCTCCCCATCAATATCCTGTACGGTTTGGCCGCATGCCATACAGTCAGAAGGCTTCGTGATGACCGACTGGTAGGCAACCAAGTAGAGATTGCCATGCTAGAGAGGTGCGGATGGGTCCCTCTCGGTCGGCGGTGACACTACCACTGTTACGTCTCCCGATGGCAAGACTGTCTTAGACGTGCTCAGGCTGCTGCCCTTCGACCATGTCCGGATGACCAGCGGCTGTGTGGTTCGAGAGCGGGGGAGTGGCCGCGTCTTGGCGTTGGTGAAGGGTTCCCATGAGCGCATGGGGGAGTGCTGTGGAGTTCGAGAGGAGTTCCGGAAGATTTCTCGGAGGTCGCCGATAGTCTGGCGGGGTCGAGCATGTATGTGCTGGGATTGGGGATGCGCGAGATTGATTCTGCTGCAGTCGGGAGGGTCCTCGAGATGAGCAGAGCGGAAATTGAGAGCCCGTTGACGTTGTTGGGCCTGTTACTGTTCAAGAATGAGGTTAAGCCTGACAGCGCCTTGGCTATTAATATGTTACGAGAAGGTGATGTACGTAGTGTAGTGTGTACCGGTGATAATCCTTTAACTGCTATTGGTATATCAAAGGAGGTTGGTATAATAGATACTACTAGACCAGTACTACTCGGTGATCTAGACCAACAACAACGGCTTGTATGGTCGGACCCCGACCAGTCCAGTCTACAGGACATCATACCAATAAAAGGTGTTCATCAGTTGGTAGTGACCCGTAAGGCATGGAGGTATCTTTATCATGAAGAACCTGATAAGTTGGAGAAGTATTGGTATGATATATTAGTGTATGCTCGGATGAAACCGTCGGATAAAGTAACGGTTGTAAAATGGTATCAATCACGTAAATTGGTGGTTGGCATGTGTGGTGATGGTGGTAATGATTGTGGTGCTTTACGTGCTGCTCATGCTGCTATGGCATTATCCCAGGCTGAAGCCTCTATGGTATCACCCTTCAGTTCATGTCGTGATGGCTGTAGTCTTATTACTGTCGTCGATCTCATACGTGAAGGTAGAGCATGTCTAGCCACCAATCTAGCCACCTACTCCTACTACATCGTCTATGCCCTGATCCTCACAGTTGGTCGACTTTTCATCACCATCCTCGGTAACTTCAATGTTGGCGAATGGATCTTTCTAATGACCGACATCCTCCTCGGTGTCTTCATGGTATGGACGGCGACTCTCTCCGGACCATCTCATCGCCTCGCCGGCTATCGTCCGACAGCTTCCCTGCTGGGATGGCGTACAGTCTTAGCGTGTGTGGTGCCCGCCTGCGTAGCCTTCCTTGCCCTCATAGTCTCCTATGCAGTGCTATGGTCACCACTTGCCTCTCATTGGTATTACCGAGTGGACACGCTCGACATGAAGGTCCCACCCAAAGACTGGATGAAGAAAGGCGACAACTACGACACTGCTGTGCTTGTCTTTGTCATGTTCACCGTATTAGTGAACCATGTTTTCACGGCTAGTTACGGAGGCGAGTTCCGCTTCGCTGTCCTGCGTAATTGGAGCGTGACCATCTTCTACGCATGTTTCATGGTCTTCACGTTTGCCTTGCTCTGGGTGGACCCCTGTGACTTCTCCTGCGTCTATCGGGTCAGCTGTGACAGCGGCTCCTCCCTAGCGACGGGAACGATACCGTTCGTTAGTGGGTTTTCAGTCGGCAATATCGGCGGCTGCTTCCTGGGCCCTCAAGTTCATCGTTATCAGCAGCTAGGCTACCCGGACTGGACTCCTACTCCAGAGGACCACTGTCGACCACCTGAAGAAGCGTTGGAGATCCTGCCATACGACAGTCCCCGAGATATCGGCTCTCGGCTATGACGGCCCGAACAACGTATTCTCTCTCGGTTATCGTATTTTCATGACAGTACTACTCACCGCAGTGGCCTTGTTCATGCATTTGTTCGTCAAGGTGGGCCTCCTGGGGCCCGGTGCCGCCCTCTTCCGTTCCTCGAGAGCGGGAGACGGCAAGCCCTAGGCGCTCGGTTCTGTTTTTCTCTCACTGGTTGAATCAACTTGTATAATTTTGATTTACCAAAGTCGTTGTAAAGAGGCTTTTCACGTGGTTTTTATTGGCTCTGACGTACTTAATTTGAACCTGTCTCACCAAGCTTGGCTGTATTATGTACTAAGTTGTTTTTATCTCTAACACCTTCTCTCATCACTTCTCACGTTTTCTCGTGTTAGAGACTGTCACCGCTACATTTCTCAGCCATCAAAAACATGCGCGTTTTTTACAAAGTTGCGGCGATATCTCGGTGTGGATCGTTGACGGCCGCGCACAGGGTTCGGATGGTGATGCCTCATTTATACAGGGAACAAGCATGGAGCTGCGCCCTCTACAGCGGTGACAGGGACTCGCCGTGTCAGGACCAAGGATATCTAGAGCCCTCGTGTCTGACCTCGCCCCAGTGCCCACGCCTTCTCGAGGGTTGGTGATGGAAATTCTGTCTCCTCTGTGGTGTAGGTGCAGCAGGCGGGCGAGTACGTACCATGGAATTTGTGCGTCTCTGTATGGATGAGCATTTCCTCCTCGTCTTGATGGGTGGACCGATCGCTGCCTCCGCCCAGATGTTGACCCTGTGGAGTGAGGTCGTAGTGACTTCCGGTACTACAAGTTCGGGTCGATTTTCGCTTCCGCAGGCCGGGCCAGGCGGCGGTTAAACTTCGTGGACCACTCGAGAGAGTTGCGATAGGCTTTGGTTTGGTTGCAAACTCGACGGCTGCCGCAACCCTCCGCAAGGCAGCCGCGGCAAATGCGTCTTGAGGGTTACAGCTGTGTTTTATTGATGCAATCAGTAAGATAGAAAGGACAGTATATTGTCCAGGCGAGAAGCAGGATGGTGCCCAGGGTCTTCGATTCAACAAGAGTGCTGATTCGCTACTTCAGTGCGATGTCGGTTGTTCTTCACGGCGCCATCCGCTACTTGATGCTTCTGCCTCCTGTGATCGGTCTCCAGGCTGCTGCCAGACCCGAGAGAAGGGTAAGGGCGGTCTGTACCGTGCCGTATCCTAATGTATCCTTGCCCTTCGTAGGTCACTTACCCAGTTGAGGGCTACAAGACCAGCGTGCTGCTTACCCAAAGTGCCTCATCATGTACCGAGATATATGGGTGGAGGTCTCCCAAGACATACCCGACTATCCTCCTGGCTACTGTATAAGAGCCAGCTTCGCGAGTCCGGGAGGCTTCTGCAACAGACTTTGGTAACGCATCAATGGTGTCTTCATCTGTCTGTGCATGTTGTTTCTTCGACACAGGTTTTACGACGATGGAAATATGAGGGTGGAATTCGGGCGTTTGAGCGAGGTGCCGCATATCGACGCCACAGGGCCCATCGCCAACGTCACAGCATTGCTAGGCGACATAATCCCTTTCGCTCCACCGACGGAAAGGCTGCCAGCTAATCCCACTGATGCGGACTGCGAGGCCGTTGCTAGGAAGATTGCACAGCCTAATGCGAACTGCTCGGCTCTAGCTAGGGAGTTTGGAGAGCCTGATGGTTTGGAGTGGTTCAGAATCTTCATGATTGTGAGGGAGAATAGGACGAAGGAGCTAGCCCGAACCTACGGGACGACGCCCCGGTTTTAACGTGAAGTTCGAAGTAATCGTCCTCATTTCTGTGATGTCCATGCGTGCTGGTCGAGCATTCAAGTCGAGCTGCAGCTGCAGCTGGTGCTGCTCTGTTAATGTACGAGGATCCGTAGTTGTAGTAGCCTACCTGTCGTCGGCCTGTGCTGCGTGCAAGATAGAAATCAATCGTGAGGGCGTCCTCCTCGGCTGGTGGGATGTGTCGGCGGCAGAAATTGTAAGGACTTGCCGAGAAGAGACAGACACACGTGGAGACGGGTGGGACCATTGTTGATGTGAGTTGACCAATTTATGGTAGGGGCCCTCACTCGGAGGAGGGGTACTATCCAATAGTATTCACCCGATAAACTCCAGCCGTAATCGTAATGCCGTCGAGAGTTGTGTCATTGTTGTTGATTATGGTATATATAGGGAAGCCAGCCTGCGGGGCTTGTCTTGGCCAACAGCACTAGGTGTTCAACTAAGTACAACGCTTTATGATTACCTGCATACTACAGAAGAGGTAATACACGAAGGAGAGGGATCCTTAGGGTTCATGTTCGTACAGTTTACAGGGCCAACGCCACGGTCATGTTCCCAAGGTGTCCTTTGGAACGCGCGCCAAAACATACGTCTCGTTCCCGGCGATTTGGGTGGAAACACTATTCAGTTTGACTCTCGACTACAATAAGACAGTGTGGTGATGGGGACCGGCCTCCTTGTCGGTGATGTTGGTAGCTTACGATGCTCTCCATAACTTTCTGCAATGAGGTTCCCTGAGAATCACGGCCATGATCATTCGTTATGGTCCTGCATACTGGCCTCTGCTCTGTCGAGTGTCCTTCCCCTTCATCCTCCTCTCTAGTGTTGTGTTAGTGCAGCACGCTACACTACGGGAGCCACTCTCGACGTTCGCTGCGGCCGCGTCGTGACTGCATCACGGTATGGGAGCTTCTCCTTCAGTTTTTAGTTTTCATAGTCAACCTCAGCCCAAAGGCTCCCATGACCTTCATTGCCTGGGTCCTGTTCGCCTGGTTATTAATCCTCGGTCTCCTCGGCCTATCGACATGCGCATTTATCGTCTACCGTCGACGTATTGTCGCCATCGCTCGGCCATCTCAAGGCAAGCGTCCCCGCCTCTACGGTTCACGAGAAGTCGCCTTCCATGCAGCAGAAGGCTGTTCTAAAAGCCTTATCCAGAGGAGCTTCCGGCAGTGTCTCTTCGGAGGGTACTAACAGCAGCCTGGGTGGTGGTCATGGTCGTAGCGTTTATAGTCATGGCCTCTTTCGCTGTGTGCACCTACTTCCCCGAGGTGGCCCAGGCTTTCGGTACCGATTGGGATGGTATTGCGGGGGCCTTTATCATCTCCTTTGCAATATTTCACGCGATGGCTATCCTGTTGATTGAGTTTTATGGCACCTTGGTGGTTACTTTGATGCTCCCATGCAGCCCAGCAGAAGCGTCCCATCTCCTTATCGAGGAGCCTGTCCCTGTTGCTCTCGATGAGAGTGGTCTGGTTGGGCCGGGTGACACCGGTGACGAGGCAGCCCCGAGTCTCCTCAGTCGTTTTCTAGCGGCGTTTAATCGTCTGGTTGCTGGTTACCGTAGAACAAGATGCCGCACTCTGTTGCGAGTCCATGTCGACCAGAAGAATGGAGGACAGAGCGTTACATACACGTGTGTTCGCTACCGCTACGATGCTGTGGAGGACAGCTTCGTACCGGCTGCCGAAGGGATCAAGGTCTCTCCAAGCATAGCTCGGCGACGCCTGCTTCGTGGTGGATTGGCTCACGACGAGTGCGCCCGGTTGCAGAGGCTCATCGGCAGTAATGAGATCACAGTGCAGCTGCCGACTGTGTTTCAATCGCTGGTGGCCGAGTTCAGCTCGGTCTTCTACGTCATCCAGAGCATGGGCTGTTGGGTCGATCTGGGCTACTATCTGTGGAATGTGGGCGCCTTACTGTTGGTCGTCATGCTGGTAACAGGGTTCGGTGAAAGCCTTGACGGTCGTGAGGCCTCAGAAGAAGAAGCTCCATGAGCTTGCTCAGCACGATACTGATGTTGTGGCTTTGCGCGACGGCGAATGGACTACGATTAGATCGACCGACGTCGTGATGGGTGACTTGTTACGGGTAGATGAGCAGCAGGAGCTGGTCTGTGACGGCTTCCTACTTGACGGAACGGCTGTCCTCGAGGAGTCGGCCCTCACTGGCGAGCCCATGCCGGTCCACAAAGTGGCCGTGGACGAGGGTTGCAAGGACTTCGATCGACGGAATGCTGTCTACGCTGGTAAGTTTCCCGCTCGCACAGGTCTCCGTGGGGCGCATCCTAGTTGAGCGATGCCGTTTCGTGTGGAAGGTACTAGATGCGTCCAGTCGAGTGGGTCAAGCGACGAGCGTGCTGTGATGGTGGTATCAGCTATCGGAGGCCTCACCACCAAGGGACAGATGATCCGTCTTGTCATGTTCCCTGAACCCGTCCGGTAATTGGCTCGTCGCCTTGGCACTCGAGTCCAGTGGTGCTCTCCTTAGGTTCAAGTACCACGACCAGCTCCCTCTCGTCTATCTCGGATTGTTCGTATACGCCCTGCTGCTTTCGGTAGCTTTCTTTGCCTTCACTCACATAGGGAGCTGGGTGGTCACCATACTGCAAGTATTGATTGTGGTTAAGGAGACATTGAACCCCATGTTACCAGTAGCAATGGTGATGGGCCAAACAGTGGCTGCCAAACGTCTACGTAATCATCATAAAATATTCTGCCTTCAACCCGAGAGGATACCGGTAGCCGGTAAAATATCCGTTATGGTATTTGATAAGACCGGTACCATCACTAAGGATGGTATGGAACTCTCCGCGGTCCTCCCTGTGCGTGAGGGATGCTTCGGGAAACAGGAGCAACTTGCTCAGCCCTCTACTCCCTCTACTCTAGCCGAGCCACAGCCATACGGCGATGGCGGCAGCATGGTCGTCGTCGCTGGGGACCTCAGACTAGGACTGGCCTGCTGTCACAGTGTGGTCAGGTTGGCGGACGGGACATTGAGTGGGGATCAGGTAGAGCTTGCCATGTTGAACGCCTCTGGTTGGAAACTCTCGGACTCTGATGAAGGGCCCGTCGTCAGTTCACCCGACGGTGCTTGCAAGCTGGGTATTATACGACGTATGCACTTTGACAGAGAGACTATGACCAGTGGATGTGTGATAAGGTCCGCTCTGGATGGTCAGCTCACTGTGTACGTCAAGGGCTCGCCGGAAAGTATCCGGGACACCTGCCGTAGTGATACCCTCCCTCATGATTATGCGAAGATCTGCGCGGACTTGGCTGGGCAGAATTTCTACGTGCTGGCGTTATCTTGTAGGCGGCTGCCACCGAGGGTGGCACTGGAAGAGATCGCGGCGATGCCTCGCGAGGTGTTAGAGAAGGACTTGCGATTGGTTGGTCTGTTACTGTTCAAGAATGAGGTTAAGCCCGACAGTGCCTTGGCCATTGATATGTTACGAGAAGGGGATGTACGTAGTGTAGTGTGTACCGGTGATAGTCCTTTAACTGCTATTGGTATATCAAAGGAGGTTGGTATAATAGATACTACTAGACCAGTACTACTCGGTGATGTAGACCAACAACAACGACTTGTATGGTCGGACCCCGACCAGTCCAGTCTACAGGACATCATACCAATAAAAGGTGTTCATCAGTTGGTAGTGACCCGTAAGGCATGGAGGTATCTTTATCATGAAGAACCTGATAAGTTGGAGAAGTATTGGTATGACATATTAGTCTATGCTCGGATGAAACCGTCGGATAAAGTAACGGTTGTAAAATGGTATCAATCACGTAAATTGGTGGTTGGTATGTGTGGTGATGGTGGTAATGATTGTGGTGCTTTACGTGCTGCTCATGCTGCTATGGCATTATCCCAGGCTGAAGCCTCTATGGTATCACCCTTCAGTTCATGTCGTGATGGCTGTAGTCTTATTACTGTTGTCGATCTCATACGTGAAGGTAGAGCATGTCTAGCCACCAATCTAGCCACCTACTCCTACTACATCGTCTATGCCTTCGTCCTCACCCTCGGCCGCTTCGCGATAACCGCCATCGGCAACTTCAACGTCACCGAGTGGGTGCTCATCACCAGCGATATCGTCCTCAGCGTGGTGATGTCCTGGGCCATGACCCTGTCCGGGCCCGCCACCAAGCTGGCACCCTATAGACCGACAGCGTCCCTGATCGGCTGGCGGACCATCCTGGCCTGCATGATACCGATCCTCATCTCCTACACCTGCCAGGCCCTAGCTCTCATTCTCCTCCGACTGCCAGCCAACGCTGATTGGTACTACTTCGTCAACACTCGCGACCTCGACGTGTTGCCTCGTGACTGGATGAAGAAAGGTGACAACTACGACGCCGCCGCCCTCAACTTGGCCCTCATGCTGATGCTGGCAACTCACGCCCACTCAGCTACTCACGGCGGGGCGTTTCGGAAGAGCATTCTCAAAAATTGGAGTATCAATCTTCTCTATGCCCTTTTCCTAGCCTTTATTTTCGTTCTAGTGTGGACCCCGCCGACGACACTCTCCTGCATCTATCGCGTCAACTGTGATACGGGGGCGTCTATCGAAGCAGCAGGCGTCCCAGTCGTTAGTCAGTTCTCCGTCGGTAGCGTCGGTGGCTGCTTCCTAGGGCCGCAGATACATCGTTACCAGCAGCTGGGGTACCCTAGTTGGACCCCTTCGCCTGAGGAGGACTGCCGACCGCCTGCCCTAGCATTGGAGCAGCTCCCGTGGGACAGCCCGGAGATCTCTACCCTAGGTTACGATGGCCCCAACAACGTATTCTCCACTCGCTATGCCATACACTTCACAGTAATGCTGGTTGCTGCTATCATCATCACACAGGTGTGGGTCAAGGTGGGCCTTCTGGGGTGGGCTGCTGGCTGGATACGGAGGAGGAAGGTGGTAAAGACCTGAGATAACGTCATCTTTATTATGTGATTTTTACTACATATGCTGGTATTCATTTCTCGGTCCGCTGGCTATGCCCCACAGGTCGCTGTGGCCGGCAGAACATGTCTCTCACTGGCTTCCGCCACGTGACTACTATCGGGGGCCCTATTGAACAGCTTTATTATTTTCATCCTCGGTTATTCAAGGGCCGTTTTCTGCGTCTGTGATCGATGCTATGTATGAATGCTTTCTGTCATGGACTGCTGTATCGAAGTGGTTGAGTTCAGCAGGGTCTTTAAGCGTCTCCCATCCACGACTTAATCTCGCGACGGCACTCGATAGCGGACGGGCAGGCGTTTCAAAGACCGTCTTTGCTATCGGATAGGCTGCGTCCCCTGACCGTCGAGTAGATGCTGCTCGGGTGCCTTACAACTTTAATCATCCGGAGTTTTGTGACTCATCGTGGCCCTCCTCTCACGCGTTCTCTCAGCTCACGTTGCGGCAACGGTATTATTTGATTTATATAGGGTTCGTTTCCTCCCTCGGTCTATGTCGTCGTCGATCCAGATTGATGAGCCTTTCGAGCTCGTCAAGCTTTCCTTGGACGAACGGATACAGGTCAAATGCCGAGGAGATCGGTACCTCAGGTAGTGATAACAGGACGAGAACGTCGTAGCGGTATCTTGACGCCACTTTCAGAGGTCGCCTGGTGGCCTACGACTCCCACTTGAACATGGTCCTCAGTGAAGTCGAGGAAGTCATTGAGCCGCCAGTCAAAGAAGGGGTGAGTCTATCCTCCTTCACACGCCCCTGTTCCTGCTGATCGTCGTTGCTCTCAGGTCAAGCCACCCAAGCCCATACGTCGCGAGTTGGATACCATCTTTGTAATAACGGGCTTCCGTGCATACAGCGCAGAGCTCACGGTTTCGGCAGGTCCGTGGCGACGGTATTATCCTGGTGAACCCTCCTCCGGCCAAGCGATAGGAATGTGATGCCGTCCCCGGTCAACCCAGTTATATTCCAACCCATTCGGCCTTTGTGTTTACCTCAATCTAATAGGGGTGTGCTTGCTGAGGTCTGTCCTTGTTCCATCCCGCTCTGCATGCGAGGCCCTCACACCGCAAGGGCCTGGTCGGAGAACGATCGGCAGCAGTCATGGTGGAAGGCAAGGGAGAGCCTCGATACTGCCGTGGTAGGCCCTGGGAAGCCTCCACCTTTAACTCGCTGGACTGTGAGACTCACAGTGTGAGTATCAGGTGAAATCCGATCCGTATGCTGTTCACCCTCATCGTAGTGTGGTCCCTCAAAAGGTTGAGGTATCCGCCCGGGAGGGAGTTGCAGCAGCCGTGAGCCCTGCAGGGGAGGAACTTGCCGTTCGGCATTCGTCGGAAGAGAAGGAAGCCTCTGAATCTTATCGCAATAGACTTCGGGAAGCACGGTGAGCCAGAGGGATCGATTGGCGCGGGGCATGTCTGAGCTATAGCGAGAGGGGGCTCCACCCCTCGAACCATTTGCCTACCTCCCTGACCTCGAACTAGCCGTAAGACGTCCTGATTGAAAGACAACCTCGACTATGGGAGCGACACAGCGATTCAACACCGAACTCGCTGCGTTGTCACCGTTGCTCCCTGGCCAATGGTAACTCCTCAGTAATTGCTATTGTTGGAATACCAGAAACATCGGGCTCCACTCCGGCTTGGGCTGGATCGGATCGATCCGGTCGCTTAGCCTTCTGGTAGACGCCCTCCCAACGCCTCTGTGTACGCCGTCAACTTCGAGCTTCCTCAGCACAACACGCCTGTTGGTCAGGTTGCTCTGGCTCGCTATAACCGGGCGTAAGATCCACCCTTGTCACAGCGTGGTAGCCGCTTTCCTGGAACCAGTATTCAACGGTTACGATACCACCTCTGCCCACAAAATACAGATCCCTACCAACACTTCCGCAACTTCCGCAACATTCCGGCCCTGGACCATCGACTGTGCTGACGGTAGATTGTGTGTCTGCGAGGGCCACTCGGAGTACGCCTACATCGATCGGGCATGGATATCGCTCGCCGAGGGTGTCCCGATCTGCAGCGCAGTCCTCGGCCACGGCTCGAGCCCCAGAGTACTGAGCACTCACTTGGATGGGACCGTCCGAATCGACGGAGAGTGCATATTCAACCTAGAGGTCACGGGCCAGTCCGTGGCGAGGTGGGTAGATGACACGCGGATAGCCGTAGTGACTTCCAAAGGGGGGAGGTGCTACCTCATCCGCAGCCCCTCCGGAGAGATCTTGGCCCATTGGGGCGGCTTCCTCTACCCTTGCGATGTAGCAGTCGCCCAAGGAGGTGGGCAGCTGCTGATCGCTGATACCCTCAATAGACGAGTGGTCGAGATTTGCCCGACCACCGACTCCCGTCGCGTAGTCATCGAGGGTATCTATGCACGGGCGTTGTGTGTCAGCCAAGGGACGGGTCACGTGATGGTCTCGGACGGCCTTACAGGCTGTGTTCGGATCTTCTCGAGTGACTTCCATGAGCTCCACTCTTGGCGTATCCCTCTCCCCGACCCCTCGTCATCCGTCCGCGGTCTGGCCATAGCGGAGGGGCTCCACCTTTACGTGTGCGACAGCGCTTCCTCGTGTGTTTGGAGATTCTCCCAGGCATGGCTTTAACTCCCCGCCCCTGTTTTTTGACTGTCAATCTAATAAGCATATTACAGTATATCTGTTAAGTATCCACTGCTGGGCATTCATTCAAACGTCTTGTTATAGTAATTTGTGCTACCACACCGACCACAACCACCGCCCTCGCGGCCGCCCCAGTCGTGTATCTTGGCCGCGGCGGGTCTCCTCTCTATATCGCTGTATATTAGGCATTGTCGTGGTCACTATGGCATTCTGTTGATGCTGATTGCTGACCGTGTAAATTCACGCACCGGAGAGCAACTGCTCGCATGCGCATTCGATCAGTGTGAACTCTTCTTTTGGCTTGAGTTCGTAGTCCCAGTATTGCTGATGTCAAGTTTCCCTCCCTCGCTTGAGGAGGTGAACGCCTCCGAGCTTAGAGAGTGTCGTCC
Source organism: Perkinsus olseni (assembly GCA_013115135.1). NCBI lineage: Eukaryota > Perkinsozoa > Perkinsida > Perkinsidae > Perkinsus > Perkinsus olseni. The sequence goes on along the minus strand of JABANP010000032.1, from coordinate 106,372 downwards.
GTTGTACAGTTGCCAATGTCATCCGACAAAAGCAGCTCCTCCGATGGAGACCCTGAGTTCATGACCACCTTCACCGAAGTAGGCAGCCGAATTGTATATTGATCAACTCCCATGAGGTGCCTGCAAGGGATCGTGATTTCACGCATTCACTTTCTGTCTCATCGTACGATAAGAAGTCTGAAGCTGACTCCCGCTTGCAACGTCCAGGTTGATTACGTCCGAAGTCCAACCCCGTTGAGCACCCCATCGACTCCTGAGTCTCTGGAAAACCGACCGTCAGCTGGGCAACGTCTGATAGATGATACTGAGGAAGTTCCCACGGAACCAATCCCAGATGCCTCGCCAACTCCCAACTCTTTCTTGGAAGAGGGTAAGGTCTTGTCTCCTTGTGGCTGGCGGAGGTCCGTCTTTGGCTTCTGGATGCTCATCATGCCTCCCTAGAAGTGAAAGCATAAAAGGACGATGGTCTCTAGTCAGAAGTGAGCAGCCCTCCTCAAGGAGTGTTCAGGAAGACAACAAGAGCAATACACTCAACAGTGCCGAGGTATACCCGGGACCGTCCGAGTGTCCCAGCATCAACACTCCATAGGTATCCGAGTCAGGGGATGGGCCGCTCTCCTCTGTAGTGGATTCCGCTACTAGGGAGGTTATGAAAGGTGCTACGCCGTCTTTCGACGTAGTTGCTACCTATGCCTCCAGATACGCCTCCGGTCACCTCGGAGGTCGAACGCGACCGGAGCGAATGCAGCAGATGCGAGCACTATGGGTGAGAGTCCTCGTCTGGCTGCCCTCATTCTGAGACACCAGTATCATCATAAATCCTATCCTTGATTCATCTGCTGTGAAGGCTCATTGCTGAGTCGGGCTTGGTCTTCATGCATGGATCTCGTTGACGGCATCAAATTGAACTGACCCTGACTGCGCTTCAAACCAGTTGCATCCGCGTTACCCATGACGTTCAAGTTGTTGCCTTCTCCACTATTCTACTCCGTCATCTCAGAATCATTCTCGAACAGGAAGGACAGATACTGCAGCTCACTGAGGAAAGGGATGACGCACGGCGGTAAGGGCAACTCACTTTGCTCCGCTTCCAAGCCAGATGCGCGCTTCTCCTGACAACTTCTGAAGAGATCGAGAGCCAACGGAGCTCAGGCGCTTGGAGGCTTTGAAGAACACCAAGACTCGATTGGTTGATCGAGTGGCTTTCTTGACGGAGCTTACGAACAGACTCCAACGCGAACTTGAGGAAGCTCGCGCCACCCTCACACGAGAAGCTATGAATAGCGCAGAGGTGCGGTGGTATCGATATAGAAGTCATGGCCTTATGGCAGAGAGTGTAGGTGGTGGTACTACGAGAGCAGTTGGGGTTAGCACAGGAGGAGGCCCAGAAGGCACGGAAGGCCATCAAGCGTCTTCCCGCCGCCGAGGAGGAGTTAACGCTACTCCGTCATGCGTCCCGTGTGAGAGGACGGTGGCTCTTCTCGAATTGTGCTGTGTGGTGGTCCTCGGTGCGTCTCGACCATCCAATCAGCATTCAGGAGCTCCAAGAGGCACTAGCGAGCCGGTCTGAGGAGTGCTCACGTCTTCGTGCTGAGCTCTCGTTAGCAAAGAAGTGAGGTATCGCTGCTATCCTCCTCGATGCTCATGTGCCGTAGAAAAACGTCCAAGATGGTGACCAGGAATGCTGAGCTCGAGGCTGCTCATGGGAAGAGCCAGGCGCTCGCCGAGGACCAGCGGTGAGCGGGACTGGAGGGTCGACGCCGTGCACGACATCCGCCCCTGCTCGGAGCCTTATTGGACGTCCTGCCAGGATGCTTCAAGAGAAGCTGGCTAACGCTCTGGCTGTTATACGGCGGAGAGACGCTGATTGCCAAGCAATGAGGAAGATGGCTTCACGGAGTCAGGCCGCCATGCTACACTACACTGGGTGTGGATGCGTGAGGGACCGAGTCGGGCGATTGATCTGTATCAGAGTAAGTCTATCTGCCCTGGGTGAGGCCAATGGAAGGGTTCAAGAAGTTAGCGGAAAAATCAACGATGATAGGGTGCAAGTAGGATTCCCGAACGCGCCGGATCAGGCAAGTAATGGTAGGACATGGCCTTCCCAAATCTCAGGAAAGAACGCTACGGGATGGTACTGCCCGCGAGCAGTTGTTTGATGCAGTGGTGGACTACTCACTGGCCAAAGTTGAAGTTGAGAAGTTACAAGAAGCCAAAGTACGGATGGCTGCTCGAAGAGGATCGGGTGAGCAGCGTGGCGACCTCCGGGCTGCTGACGACGGCAATGCCGTTGTGTCGGTCCACTGTACCGTGTCTTAGACGGCAAATCGCTAGATAACAACCTTCGAAGAGCCTTGGCGGAGTTTGAGGAGGCCGAAGGGGCGCTCAGCATGGCAGCGCTACGGGCTGATGGGGACGCGGTGGGTCCCGCGGTATCGCAATACTTCTCAGCACTCCGCTCAGATGCTATCGCTATCTCGATCACTGCAGGCGTCCCTGCTCGCCTCAAGGAAAGCTAGGGAGTGTCCACCTCGGGTGGTACAGACCATCCGGTCTACTGTGGCTAGAATGTAGCAAAACTCGCATGCACAACCTCCATCGTATAGGGGTTATCCGAGTGGTCGTCCCTCCGACAGGTCCAAGGCCAGGCTGAATTCAGCAGCAGCTTCCACTATCATGCCATCAGCTCCTGTAGACGGGAGCTGATAACCACAGGTGTCTCAGCTTCCTTAACCTAGACGGGTTGAGTTAATCACCGACTGGTTGACGGGTCTTGCCAGTTTCCATGTCATGTTCCGCGTCGGCAGAGTGCTCCCGAAGCAAACACTACTGGGGAAGCATCAACGACGGGTTCACGGTGCTTATGTAGGTGCTTGACGTGGATCGTAGTCTCCGTGATGATTGCCTGAGGTCAGGTGGAGTCTTCCTTCCATCATGGTGATATCGATCCGTTGAAGCCGAAGTTCCAGTGGGTTGCAGAACCATTCAAGCCAAAGTGAGGAGAGGGAGGTCTACCCGTTGGGGGAGGCATTGCGGCTCAGGAATATGCCAACCATATCACCGGCTGCTCAACCTCATACGACTCTACGAGCCATTACACATGAAGACGAAGAGGGCAAGGGGCGGTAGGTTGTACTGTATTCTTACTGGAGCGGTTTACCCACTGCGCCCTTCCCCGAGTAGGTTCCATATTATCGATGCAGCTGGTCTGTCGATAGGGAGATTATCACAGTTCATAGTTCGCCTGCTTACAGTAATCAACGCCTGCTCGGGCCCACTACTCGGCATGGCAGCGTCGTGGTTCCTCAGGGAAAGTACCGAGTGGACTATCGCTGCATGGATAATAACCGGTCGGACAGCGTTATAGTTGTGAATGCAATACATGCTCGATTTGTTGGTCACACTTGGGACACCAAAATCTATCGAAGTTGGCGGACACGGAAGCGTGAGCTCTGCCCTCCTCCGGCATAGCACAATGCCTTGCCTGCAGACGACCCTCTGGGGGCGAAGATCGTCACGGCCAAGCACTTGATGTTTCACAATCCAGCCCTGCCGGTGAGTGATAGGACTGATAGGGAATCTATCTCATTCTCCCTACTTCAGCTCAACCTGTGCATCAGAAGGATGCTACCAAGTACACTGGTGAGAACCGTTATGACGCGAAGGCTTTATATTTATCCGGGTGCTATTCATCCTCACTGGAACATACCACAAGTATTTGTCCGTCGCATCCGGCCCTGAGAGTTTACCGCTGCAGGTTGTGGTTCCCCGACCGACCCCTCCACCAGTTTCTGATCCCGTGTTCACTGTCACGAGGCCTTTAAATGACGTGAGTATCCGGCAGTATAGTCCATGGACTCGTTCGGATGCTTGCCGAGTTTTCTTCCTTCCTCAGACGTCAGCAACCGTACGAGAACGTAGAACCGCAGGCACCCGAATGAGTAGGACGGTGAGGAGTCACGCGCCTGAGGTTATTGTTGTTCTCAGGGCTCTTGCAAACAGCCCAGTCCAATCGCCGGAGGAAAGAAGCCACGTCGAAGCGCAAGGCAGATTTGAAGGCAGTCGCACAAGCATAGCCAGTTGTGCATGTTTATTGTGGATGTTTCGGATTTCGTCCTTGGGTGACCTTGTGTTCAGAGTTGGGGCGAGAACCGCATAAGCAATAATATGGCGACCCGCAATCGCTCAGAGCGTTAGCTCACCCTCCCAAGACACGCGCGTTTCCTCGGATCCTGGCGATCACCGTGATCTATATCAACTGTAACCCATTTGCCTGTGGCCAGCCCCCTAGGCGTTACTCTTCAATTCTGAGATTGGGCGAGTACTAACTGAGTCCTTCGAGCGTTCGCCAACACAGCAAAACATGCCTCGGATGTTTGCGTGTCTCGTCGTGAGACTCCGACGTGAATGGCTGTCGTTCTCAATATTGTACGATCTATCCACTGCCGTATCGTCGCAGAAAGCAAATTCTAATTATCAGAAAGGAGATTCCTCAACAGCTTTCGTTGGTACTCTTGGACTGCACGAATTCGTTGCACTGTGTCGGTAGCGGCATCCATGACGGTACGGCCAACACAAACATGTTCATCATTTCATTGTGTGTTCCTAGTATCTACAACTGTCGTAACTTATAGCGTCAAGATAGTGGTTGACGTCATCAGAGTAGCTTTGATTAGCTTTGATTCGATGCTAGAATTAGCCAACTCGACTCCACCTTTCCGCCTCGGAATAGTATCACTGCATAGTGAGGTATTAGACATTACGCAGGAGAGATTATACGAATGGGAATAAACCTTGAACAATGAATGATAACAATCATCTCACAGCACAGACAGTATTGGTCAATCATGTACTTGAATAGCAACAGCTAGCAGCTAAACTATGAGTATGAATCTTAGCCACACTAAGTTGTGTTGTCTTGGAAAGGGACAGTAATAATTGTGTATGTAAATCATGACGATAATAGTATCGGTTCTTGTACAGAGCCCCCATACCAATTATTAGCTGGAGTATATCGGAAAACATCACAACTAAGAGTCGACAGAATCGGGCCTGGTGACATCCATATAACGAAGCCAATCCTTTCCCCTTGGCCCCATTGCACCAGAACTCGAGAGATCACATTCGGCAAGAACATCGTCACAGACAATATCAACTATTGCTGGAGATCCTCCTGTCGGACATCCTCTAGCTCTCAGATGTTCACGTCCTCCACCAGAACGGTTACGCACCCACTCTGGTAGCCAACGCAGGTGGGTTGCTCCTCCAACCACATAAGCGTGAATCTTATAAAGGCCACCAGTAGCATCATAGGAAATAACCTTTCCTACATGGATCATCCATTCTGGTCCTTCATCTTCTTCATAATCGGGATTCTTCTGTCTGAAGAACACTGCAGCTCCTTCATCAAATATAGTAGTAGGTCGGCTAACAATAGTAGGTTGTCTGCCAACAGACCTAACACCAGTGATAGAAGAAACCTGAACTCTTGAACCATCATCAAGGGTCACCATAATCGGATCTTGAAGCTCGTTGTAATGAATCTCCTTCACAACTCGCTCCTGTTCTTCGGAAAGAACGATAGATCCAACCTCAATATCGGTCCTGTTGGCAATATTGAGTTTTCTTCGTCTGGCTAGCTCAGCTCTTTGAGCACGCATGTTGTAGAGGGCCTTCTCCGAACGTGAGATACCGTATTCTTCGACCACAGCTGAAACAACATTCTTTAGCTGTTGAATCCAAACTCTCTACCTTCCTCGTTCAGGTTATCAATGTTGACCTCCGGACTTGTACATATATGTCGTCTAGGGTGCATATATATAGACGACATATACGATACGTATATGCGGTTCTTGTACAGTGGTATCTACTTCCTCACTAAGTCTATCACTTGGAACCTTCGCTAATATGGAAGGCAGTGAGTCTTGAGTTGTGTCAATTTTTGTCATAGCAGTTCGAACTTTTCTGCCAACAACTGAGAACACCACAAGTCTAGCCCAGTTACCGATATTGAAAGATAGAGGTTGACCATGGCGCTTATGAGGTCCTCACGAGAAGCATGCAGGTCTTAGCTACCTCGTGAAATGATATAACGGGCTGCTCCGTGAACGCGCACACTGTAGCGTCTATCAGCCTCTCTCGGTCCGCCACTGCTACATTAGGCCGTGCTGTGCAATTCGAGTGTATCAGGTGACATAGGACTCAACACACAGGAGGAGACGTGCTAAATCATGTAAGCCATCTAAATCCATGTATTCGATGGTGGAAGTGTCTCGTCTCGAGCACAGCGGTGCGAAGCGCATCAGGCCGACGATGCTCCGTACGCGTTCGGGCGACATACAAGTGTGAGAATTGTAGCGTCAGCAGGCTCAAACCCCGGTATAACTGGTGGCAACTCAACCTGGCCACTCTAGAAGATGGGGTCTCAAATAGATTGTGCGAGTTGGGCATCAGAAGATGGGAAATGAAAGGCTACACGACAGAATGTAGGATCACAGTCCCCAACTATGCCGGAAAAGAGTTGGCGATGATCGCCCTGTGAGTACGCGTACAACGAACGGGACAGACTGTGCTTGCGTCACAGTACTGTACCGCATGTCGCTTGAACGGAGCACAAGACTCTAAGAGGAGCTCTGGGTGCGGCCAGACTCAGAGCCGATCACCCGGGATGGGCCAGGCCGTACACTCCAGAATGCTGCTGCGCATTACACGAGACTTGAACATCTGTGGCAGAGGAACTGCTCGCTGCTCAGCCAAGCAGGATCTTCAGAATTTAGCGTCACTGTGACGCTGTGACTGTGCGTCGTCACGATATTTCTCCTACCGTGCGTGCATGCGCATATACGCGAAGATTGTCTTCCCAGCTCGCCATTTCCTGCGCCCTCGACCAGAAAGACCACAGCTTGTCCATATGGTGATGCCAAGGTCTGAAGAGACGCAAGGGGTCTATAAGATAGCCCTGAAGACTCGCAGTGTATCAGTCATGAGAGGTTGAAGCTTCATAGATGGCCGAATCCCTGCGTGATCGACATCCTTCAGCCTGGAGGCTGCTGCAGGCGCCGCACAGCTTCGTGAGCCTTAGGCTGTCATCAGCTGTCATTGCTGCTGCGGCTGGCGTGATCGGAGTACAACTATTCAAGGCTATCAGGAGGATGCTCAAACAGTCTGTGTTTCCTGGACCGGGAGTAGTATGCCATCTCGAGCGAACTTCGCGGAGACTTCGCACCAGCAATTGCCCTTGATGCTTTCAGATGAGTTTCATCATTCGACTCGCCTGTATGTCGCTTGAAGATCAGTTTAAAGAGATTCTGGCACTCCCGCAGAAGTTCGGTAGAATCTGCTGCCTCAAGTAAGGCAACCTCCAGTAGGAGCATATCTTCGGTACTTCTCGAAGCCGACGATCCCTAAGCCCAGGGATTCCCTCAGGACCCCCTTTCACCCGAGACGCTAGTGGTATCCGACATAGTGACATACAAGGACGTTATGAGAAGGAGACCGAACGAGTTCAGCAGAATCGACTTTGAGAACTTCATGGATTCAGTGAACATGGCGATGGCTGAGGGGGCTATGTGGAAGAAGCACCGAAGGGTAGCATCACGCCCCCTGACTGAGGCAAACCTAGATACACTCGTGCCCATGATCATCAGTCTTGGCGAGGATTTGGTGAGCAGATCACTATCGCCTCCTGAAAGGATGTATGATGCGTCTTACAGGTCGGGAGACTCCGAAAGTCAGCTGACAGGCGAGGGTTGGTTACATGGAGACCATTGGGTGATGCACAGATGCTCGGCATGAGGATAGCCTCCGCTGTTTACATGGGGGAAACTGACCCTGTTAACTCGAAATGTGATCACCCGGCTGCTGTGACAATTTGGATTAACACTGTTCTTTGGCAGATGCTCTTTTTTCTGATGACGTGCAGGATGAGGTCAGAAGATTCATCATGGACTTGTTTGAGATAAGCTTGAAACCTACTCGTGTCTTTTATCACGATCGGCTGCTGTACCGAATCCTATTCCCAGCGGTGAGGAAGGTAAGGCGGATGCTTCCTTGCCAATGTTGATCCCAGCGCTTGTATGTCAGTTCACCCAGAATTGGAGAAGCATCAATGCGAACCTTCTTGAGGACATCCGTCTGAGTCAACAAGAGCCGCCGAGGCGTTGTGGCATGCCCGAGGGCCTCCCGCATAGCGCCAGAGCTCAGTTCAACGAGACTGAGCTTACCCACACGCTCATTATGTAGGCGGTAACTACACGCCTGTACCTGATGGGGTGTCACATCCAAGCATGTTGGCCTTTTGCTCTCGTCTATCAGCGCTTAGCTCGTCTACGTCAGGTATTTCGGAGCGGGAGGAGAAACTACTGCTAGCGCTATCGTTCGTCTCATCCAGTACTTGTGCATGTATCCAGAGATTCAGAAGAGGGCGAGGGCCGAGGCTACATCGATTGAAGAACTGTCGGCAACCTCAATCGAGTATATGCCTTTCATAGAGGCATGCCTTATGGAGACGATCAGAGTAGCACTCTGACCGAGGGACCGAGTTGCGAATTATCCCGCTTTGGTTTTTCTCAGCTCAACCCTTCGCCTCCAGTTGCAATCGTCAAAGCTCTTGTCGACTGCAAAGTGGCAGGGGAGCCCATCAGAAAGGGCACTCGAGTCTTATTCCCACTCACGCTGATGCTGAGAAGTGAATATAAGGATGGTGATGAGTTCAGGTAAATCCTCTGCCTAACCGTACAACTGCTGTGCTCATGACTCATATGAATTGGAGGGCGCCGAGGATGCGTATCATTCGTCAGGCCCGGGCGTTGGTTAGAGCCCAATGGCGACTCGAAGCAGCGTGCTGAGTTTTTGGGGTTTGGGTTCGGCCCAAGACAGTGCCCTGGACGGTATCTTGCAGTGAGGGAGGTTCTGTGTATTGTAGCACTCTTGCTTCGTGGTTTCAACGATTTTCAATTGGGTGAAGGAAACGATGCACTCAACTTCTCGTCTACATTAACGATATGCCCCAGTGACTTACCCGTCAGGCTGAGTTGTCATGAGGCTGCATAATAGCTCTCCGATGGGCTTCATAGGCGATTATAGACGTATGTATGCAGTCGTAGTTATTGTGGCCTCTTCATGGTCATTCATTTGATGGCGCTTTTACAGCCCATCCATACCTTCTGGTCACATTCAAGCAACTTAGTGGTCAACTATCCGGTTCGGTCACTTTGTAGGACTGATGAGAGTATCGAGTTGAACACGTGACGGGAAGAGAGCCGAGAATGCCTGTTTGCAACTATCACCAACAACTCTAGTTAATGCGAGTTTCATCGTATGACTCTGGAGAGACGGTCGAACCCTCTCGTTCGTAGGATACCAGAACGTAGTCACAAATTCTTCGCTGACAGCACGATGTGAACCGTGAACGGTGCGCGATAAAGATGTATCTTGAACCACCTACGGACTGTCAAGATCATGCGTCATTTCAGAAGCGGAGCAATGGAAGGAAATATGTTACTGCACGCATGGGCGTGCATATCAACAACATTAGGATGCAGGGATACTCATCACAGGAGAGACAAGCTTGAGGAGGAAGGGAGGGCAACATCTCCTCGTCCTCAAGCGATAAAGCAATAAGGCTGGAGGAGAGATGGTCCACAGAGCAGGCTAACGACTCTTGAGAGGGTTCATTGGGCCAATACTGAAGCGATCCTCGTGTGGATTTCTACACATTCAGAGGGTCCCGAGATGAATCCTAAGCTTTGGAATAGTTGCAGCCATCGCGTCGAGCCCCGAACCCGGTGGACTGAAGTCTGTCGATGATCGACACTCCATCCGGCCTAATCTCTACCCTAATCCTCAACTCTGGCAACACAATACTCCCGACTCGTGAGATCAACGACGGCAGGGCTCTATCTTCCCTTTTGAATTACGTGATGGCCGGGTGCGGGCGCGGACTCGGGACTTCAGTGTCCGCCAACAGAACGCCTGAGTGTGAGCAGAAATATTCTCGAACGCAACAATCCACAACCCTCGTTTGAGTGAGTTGACGTTAGATGTTCTTCTGAGGCGAGAGGTAAGACGGGCCTACCCCGATGGCTATGGTCACTGCGAGCCGGAGTGCACTATTCATCCAGCCGTCGGAGGGCGTCGGCCGGGGGAGAGGATCATAACTGAAGTGGACGGCGTCGGTCACAACAGGCGAGGTGTGACCTTTCTGGCTGACCACATGTGGACCGCTGAGTCAGGAAATGGGTGCATAGAAAGATAGGAAGCTCTGTCCAGCCGTGGCCCGTTAGCCTACAGTGGGATGTCATCGTTGAAGTGACCGTAGTATACCCCAGTACAGTAACCCGATAGTCCACTGACACAGGGGAACAACGTCAGACCACAGGAGCAGGATCTGCGAAGTGCAGCACTCCAAGCGCCTCACTTGTGCCGGTAGTTGGCCCCTTTATGGGTGACCTTCCAGCTCTCGGGATTGCGGAGCATGAGCCGATCCCGTTCGGCGCTCTCGAATGCAGCAAAGCATGCCTCGGAGGTGCGTTCATGTCGAGGGTGTGCGGCGCCGATGTAGATGACTTTTGCCGTTCGCGATATCTGATCAGCGCACAGCGTTGCCCCTCAGTAGTAGAGGCTGTCCCTTTATTTCACAATAGCTGCCGGGATTGAAAGTTTTTGTTGTGTCGTAGACGGTGTGACGCTGACATTACGTAAATCTTATTATTGCGTGAGGTCGTGTGAAAGCCTACCACGGCCACTTATGACGAGCAACATTCTTCGGCCTGGTGAACAGAACCTATTCAACAGGCTGAACTAACCCCTCCTCAGATGGTACATTGGTGCTAATCTAAGCCGTACTGTCGGCGTTGGACTTTAAACTCACACACACCTATAACGAGTGTATTCTGGTCATTCCGACCCCAGTCCTACGGCTTTGGAAGGTCCCATTGGACTTGACGCAAACGTAATAGTCTTTGGTCAGCTCCTTGCCGGCATCTGAGAATTCCAACTGAAACGTTCGGCTACTCCTTCCCAACTATAGCCAAGGCAAAGGCTTCCTCACCGTGCGGTATTCTATAACTGACCACTTCATTAACGGGCTCCATGATGACATCGGCTTTCCCTGGGATGCGGTCCTACACAACACATCCCCTAAAGCTGATGTTCAGGAGCTTCAGCCCGTGACCAAGAACCAAGGTTTTATGCGGTCAATCACCGGACCAAGGCAGGGAAGATCGAAATGTCTGAGTAAGCCCACCCCGAAGTGCTCCGAGCATGCAGCCGTCTTCGATAGGGTAACATCCAGAGGGTCGCACGGGGGGTCGATGTCGATGTTCCAGAAAAGCCCTAAGGGACACGAGCCACGCCTCCGAGGCATTGCCTCGCTCCACGGGTGACAGGAGTTGTTGGAAGAGCGGTACTACGATGGAAAACCGTGCCACTCTTCGGGTTCTTCTTGTTCTTGAGTAAGTCACAATTGCCTGCATTAATCCCACTCTCTGAAGACATGAATCATCGAAATTGAAGCGGGCCTGCGGTGGCTGAGAGAGTTCGAAGCCGTGCGATCCTATCGATCGCCGACCTCCTCCTTCATCGATTCTGCAGAGGATCTGATCGCCGGGATCTGCAGCCCGCAACTTGCACGTTCGGCAGGCCCCCAACATGGCGATGAGGGTGATAGCAATAGCAAATGACCTCATGGTTACTGGGCCAGTGACTGACAAAAATGTGAACTGCAGAAGTACATCAATTCTGGCAACGGAGCCAGGGATATGGACTTGACAACGACGGGGTTCAATGAACACAGCCTATCGACAATCTCCTGATATCGTGCTGAAGGGGCATGAGATTCTTTCTAGGACGAGCTATTCCCAGCTGCTAGAGTAGGACCCCAGAACGTTCGACGGCTCCGAAAACCAGTCCGCGAGATGTCCTTAACTTTGAACGCGAAAACTTGAGCGCATTGGGTCAACGAGGGAAAGGTTAAACGTCCCCAAGAGGGGACCACTTAACAGAGAGTTAAAAAACAGAACTGATGCGTCGTCTACGGCACAACTCGCTCGTGACGGAATAAAAGCTCATTAGAGCTGCACGCTATGCGATAATATAGAAGTCAATTAGTTGCCACCACGAAGAGCGCTGGTAGGAGTAGTTGTTGTTGTGGTAGTAGTTGTAGTGGTAGCAGGAGGGTTCATACGGACATGATCGGCATGATCACAGGCAGAATCATCGAGGGACTTCAGAGACCAACTCTCACCATTGAACCTCACCCAAGGGAAGTCGTAGCGGTCGGGCATACCAACATGCTCGATCATATGATCAACAGGAGAGGTCGACCACTGGAAGACAGGGATGCCGTTCTCAGGATCGCTGGTAGGGCCAGAAACAGCATGAACGGTGGTGAGATCCTTGGAGGTGACAACCTTGGCATCGATTGCTCCGAAAGCCTGAGGTCCAGCACCGGCACCGCACTTAGCCTGAGTACTCAGATCATAACGAGAGGCGATGGATAGTCTCGCGCATCCCTCAGAAATAGGATCGGTGAGATACTCATTGTACCTCGAGAAGGACATAACATCTTCCAAGTTGGCCAGATGAGGACCATCACGATCACTGATCTCACTACGAGCACACTGGTGATAACTACTCTGCTTATCAGAATCATTATAGCCCATCTGCTCGTAGACATCGGGGAAGTAGGGGATGTTATAAGACTTCCAGTAACCTCTGTCGAGGAGAACACTGGAGATATCACCCTTATGAGAGTAGCCGATGGACTGTTCAACAATCATAGCAACTTGGTCAGTAGCACCCTCATGATGACGGTTAACATCAACAACCATCCACTGGTTGTTGTAGGTTCCAGAATTGGCCTGCTCCACGAAACTGTCCACAAACTCGGGAGCAGTATTGGAGAAGACGATGGAGGACATAACACGCTGCCACGAGAGGCAAACGTGACGGGCATCAGGATTGGTAGCCAAAGTAGCAGCGATCTTCTGATCATACATACTGTTGGTTGTCTCGACAGCGATAAGATTGCCGTTCTCTTGCACGTAGAAGTCATCCTTACTGTGGATAAGACCAGGGGTGCTGCTCATAGTCACAGTGAGTCCATTAGGGTAAGTGTTCCTTTTGAAGACACGAATGAAACCTTCATAACTACGCCAAGTATTGTGAGCAACAGCAATCTCACCATCATCCATAAGGCGGATCATCGAGGTACAGCTACCATGACTCAAAGTACCGGGGCCAGCCTCGAAGTCAGCGTCGGCATCGGGAGTTGTGGCGAGGTCCTCAGCAGGCTGTTTGGCAGCAGCGCGGAAGCCTTCTTGAACATCACCAAGATCACCCCATGATTGAAGGATGTACATATCGAGAGGGTCGATGTCTTCACCTTCTGAGTGGAACTTCTGGTAACCATCAATGTATCCTTCAGTCTGCGCCTCGATGAGAGCCATGTTCTGCCAGAAGGTCTCGTTGCTGGTCTGAGTCATAATCTTCACATACTCCCACTGGTCCTTGAACCACTGCTTCACACCAGCTGGGCTGCCCTCAAGATCGTTATGGTCGAAGTTCTCCCAGAATTTGTAGATACGATCGTGGATGAAGTAAGACTCCAACATACCCATGGCGTACATCCTGTCCTTGTCGGAGTAATAATCAGAACCAGCATCCAACTGGAGCTGATCCCAGCCGAGCTCGAAGAGAGTGTCCGTATAAAGACCGGAGGCAACGGCGAATGGAGTGTCACGAGACATCTCCTTCACGTCGAATACACCATCCTCGAGAGTGACGACAGCCTCCTGTACGGATTTACTGCTGTCGAGACTTCCGAATCCACCACCAGTAGAGATCACTTCATTCATGTCAACACCAACGGCGGAACCGAGAACAGTGCTTGCCAACAATGACAGTGCCAAACCGGTCATTATTGCGAAGTCGAATAAATGCAGAAACTGAGAACAAACTTGCATGCGAAGGAGCTGCTTTACCGTACAATCAATCAACTCATGGAGTGAGCACATCCAAAATGAATATGTTTTTGCGGGGATGTCTAGCCTCGCCCCTCAGCCATACATAGCGCTGTGCCATAGGTGTCTCTTTCGGAAGATAGGTAGCTATCGGAAGCGCTAGTGCTCCCTGAACACTGTTAGGGCGAGTTCATCCAGGCCTATTAGACGGGCGACATTCAGTTGATCACCAGCTGTGACAGACTTTCTTCGACGCCATTGGAAATCGTTACTAGTCTCAGTACTGCCGACAACAGAAAATCAACGCACGAAGAACAATTAAAAATATGCACGAGAGCACGATCAATCCAGTCTGCTGTACTTGCAAAGGCTTGATATACCCCTTTCCCGATAACTGAAGATCGTGCTACTTCACAGGGCCAGCACGAACGCACAGTGATGATACTGTCTGAAGGAGTAGTCACCGCGGGCGAGTAGGCTGGTGAGTTCGAGGCATCCGATAACGCGAGATGAATTTTGCGAACTACTTAGCCAGTGATGCACTCTCGACGCAGGAATCCGACCACACTCAATCGACGGCCCCGCACATGGCTAGCACGGCAACTGCGGCGCGCCGGAGCTGCTGTGGCTGTAGAGACGAAGAAGCCGTGAAGGGCTGACGAACTCGATTCATCTCGATAGTTTGTGGAGGCCACTCAGAGACAATGAGATGAGCGGGTCGGATGAAACTACAAACTCAACATGCGCCGTTGATGGTCGTTAATTATAAAGGACCGGGAAGTAGAGTGAGCATGGTACGGGAGTCATATTCGTGCCACCACAGTTCGGCTGTTCAACTGTTGCCGCAGTTCCAACGGCAGGCGTCTGCTGTGATGAGGAGTTCGAGTTGGGCGGAAAGGGCATGATGATAGCCGGGGGCGGATGCAGCATCATGCTAGCTGGTGGTATACACGGCATCAGCAGGGGCGGCCACCTGACGACACGGCGGCTCCCCGAACATGAGCAAGCTGAAGTTCATGATCACGTATAGTGCGAGGGCGGCCCCGCGATGACGTATGCCGACGGTGGTGGGAGGCCCATCGGGACCAACGTCATTTGACCACCACCGCCACCGACGCTGCTGCTACAGCAGTCTACTGTGTCCTCGGATGCGGTGTGGCCAGGAGATGAAGTCTGAAGGACTAGCAGTAAAGCAGACGCTGGTGAGGGAGGCCACCTCAGACACGCCAGTAGAGGTACCACTAGGGAAGGCTCCTGGATTCATAACACCCATGAACACAGCTTGCTCCAACGTCGGGTATACCTGGACCATTACTAAGCAGCACCTTTGAACTTATCCCTTGCAGTGAGCATGTAAACCGAGAAGGCGGGCCTACTTCGACAACAAGCTCGTGTGCTGCTAACTCGGCGTCGTCGACGTTGCGCGGCTTTTCAAAGGCGCATCGGTGGTAGACATACACCTGGCAGTATCGGGTAGAGGTCGACAAGGGCCCGGAAGCCGCCCAAGGTACTCACTTCGATAGACCGGAATGGCTTGGGTGGGACTATACAACGGCGACTGAACACAGAGCCACCGACAGCATGTACTTCTGAGAGAGAACACAGCACCAGCTCGCAAATTAGTGATGCACCATCGAGTCAAGGTCGATGCGGTGATGTACCAGTAGCCAGGACGCTGCTGCGGCCCACCTTCGCCTCCCTCCACAGACAGGCAACTAAGCAACAGCTTGGCTTCTCTGGCCGACACCACCAACCTGGCACACGTGCAATACCTCCAGACCACCACTGATCGCTTACCGGAGATCTACCCTTCTCAAAGGGTCGTCCTCAGGGAAAGCTTCTCCCGCTGCTGCTGCTGATGCTACTCTACAGACTAGAGTCGGATACGAGCCACTATTAGAGCCTCTGCCGAGCGCCGCGCTGATCGTGCTGCTTTTGCAACTCATGCTACGAGTGTGGCTAGTAGGAGTGGAAAATATAACATTGGGTGGTGGACTATTGTGGATCTTATCGAGACAGGACCTAAAACAAGGAGGAAGGGGCGATGAGAGGAAGGATAACCGGCGGGAGCCCTCCCACTTGGATGATGCTGAATCTAATACATCTTTACATCTGCGCTCAGCAGCAGCAACAGCGGGCTGGTTACAACCGGCACGCCTGGAAAGCGGATCCTTCCTGAATGGCGATAGGCGCTAACTTACTTCTGCCTATCATTCAGCCACTTCACACAGGCGGCGGCTGTTTTGAAACGTTTCAGGCGAGTTACCGGGGCCACAGCTTCGAACTCATATGGCTGAGCACAAGCCGCTAGCGCATAGATGGAAGGGGTTGCCAGACCTTCGCTGGAAGACTCACCGGTCTGTTAGGCTTGAATGCATTCCGGTCGATCCACACGACTTGCACCACCGGGGCCTGTGATGCTGCGGACGCCGCTAGATGCCGAGCAGCCACGTTGCCAGTCACTATCGTCTCGCTCGGGGGCGGCAGACCATAAGCATACATTAACGGAATATGCTTCCACTGCGCCCACAATCCTGCAATGCCACCAAAGACAACAGGCTCAGAGCCTTTCCTAGCGACAGAGCGCCAGCCTGACGGACTCGAACTCAAGCCCAGGCTCATGCAATCAACGCTCAAGGAACAAGACTGCCTATTGACCCTGTCTATTGACTGCGCAACTTCCCTACTCTTGCCGCTGGAGGGCTGCAGAGTAAGAGCAGCCCGCCATCATCAAATGCCATTATTCACGCAGTAGTAGTAGCAGAGATACAACAACACAGCAGACGACGAGGTAAACAACTCAGCCAACAAGTTGGTATCAATAGCACCGCCCAAAGGTCCTCTCAGACCTCGAGAGGTTGACTGTCAGTAGCATGAGTATGTGTAATGTGCAGACAAGCTTGTAAATCATCTCATCACTCCGTTCAGCTGGAAGAACGACTACTACCGACTATCATGTACAATAATATTATCCATAACTTCAGCGGAGCGAAGCGTACCGCTTCTCATTCTTATTCCTCCTTATCAAGACCTGAATGCAACGAAGCAAAGTACAGAAACCCGCACTCATGTAGCCACTACGCCGCAGGACCGAGGTTGCGAGCTCCACCGAAGGCTGTAGCATTCCTCATCGCACTCAGCGTTCACAAAAGCAAGGAAATGGCATGAAAGAGTCGAATCAAAGTTGCGAAGAGCGTTTTCTACAGAGAGATAATTTCCGGTAGTGAATATTTCACGCACGATTATAGTCAGTGTGAGTATCACTATGGAGGCACGACGCCACTGTATGTCGGTACGAGCATGGATGATATAGAGGAAGTATTACCGGGTCTGACTCCGCCGGGAAGGAAGCTCGAGTTAAGTGTCGAGACTTGGAAGTAGTCCCCTCGGGTGAGGAACATACTGGTCATCCACGCAAATACGCCATATTTAATAGCAAACCAGCCGACGAGCATCACCTGAGACGAAACCGCACTGTGAACGGTCTGAGCCCCATGGACACAGCTAGCGGTATCCATAACTTGGAGGGCGGTACTACCTTTTGGCGATAGTAGGGGGCGAAGAAGCCGGTGATGATGAAGAGCACTGGGTAGGAAAAGAAGTAGAGCATTCCAAGGCCGGCAAACTTGGCCAGGAAATACCGGAGTTTCATACCTGAGCGGTGTCCATAGTCAGAGACTCTTCCCGAGTACAGATTATACAGAGAAGAAAACCTTCGATGGGCGGTAGTTAAACTATTGTTAGGCACCAAAGCGGATAAAACGCCTATCACGATTCCGTCCATCAAGCATAGGGAGAAAAGAAGTCGCTAATTCCAAAATTACAGAGTATGCCACAGCTATACCGCGAGAGCCCTTGTCTGTACTACTAGCTCAACTGAGCACCGGGCTGGGGTCCGGAAAGGATACCACGAGTGGAGAAGACAACCTTCAGAACCTCGCGACTGTAATGCACAAGAGTCGAGTCTACCGCGAGGCGAATCTCATTCCGATGCGGCGCTCAGCACAGCCTAGCACTTACCAGCCTCCTTCCTAGTCTCGTTTACTGCCCAGAGGAACCACGCCGCTAGAAGTAGACGGATGACGACCAGGATGTAGCCGACAACACCTACGGGGAGTGATAGCCACCAGAGGTACCCGGAAGAATCAGCAGAAAGTGGTAATGTCATATCGGTTGTGTGATGCCATACATTCCAGATTGCCAACTCTTCGCAGACCCCACAGTACCTTCATTCTCGTAAAATTTGTAGGACGCATCATCCTTGATCTTGCCGAAGCCGACAAGCAGCACATGCACAACCTGCGACCATCCAATGACCCCTCTCACAACCCTGCACTACTCCGCTGCCTTGCAGTAGCGGTCTCGACCAGCAGCAGGAAAGAATGTCATGGACTTACTCCAATAATGAACACTATGGGTATGACCACGTCGAGGTCTCCAAGCTTGCTGTGCAGCAGCGTATAGCCAAGGGCGATTAGGATGAGTAATGATGACACTGCACGACGAGAAGTCGAATGGGACGGCGGTGAGCGTCATTGTTATTACACAGGACCTCCACCAGCATCCCGCAGATCTCAGAGAGCACATCCAACGGCTTCACACCATACCCGTTGTTATTGTAGTTGTGTAAATGTATCAGTTCGAAGACGGTGCTGCAAAACTGAGACGCGAACACAAAGGGCTTGTGAGACTCTCATAATACCGGACGGCGGGTGAGTTGAATTACCTGCAGGCCAATGGCGCAGGCCAGAGTGATGACGACTGGATGAAGCGAGTCCGCCGATCGAACGAACTTACGGCATTCTTTGGCGAAGAACCATGTAAAGAGGACTGAGATAGTAGGACAGGAAGGGCGTTGAAGAGTGATAGAGCGGCCTAGAAGATAGTACCAGATATGATGAGTTGAACCCACACGATGCCGCGAGTGCCTCTCAGCTCCGGCCGAAAACTCCGATCCATTCTCCTGGTTCGCTATGAACTCGAACCTGAGCAAGGCGAATGGAGGACTCCCTCGTCCCCGGCGGAACGCTTGTCACGGATAATGGGCGAGTAATACGCGAGACACCTTCGAGGGGACGGTGTAATGCATTCGTAGCTAGAGGTGTCAGAAACAAGGAAACCTCTCGGCACCGGTGTAAATCCGTATGTCCTCTTAATTACTTGATCCTAGTGGTGGACTTTAGCTGTTCCCCACAGTCCAAAACAGCAAAGTACCACACATGTGGTCGGACCGTCTGCGACAGCTCTCCCTGAGAAACGCCGAAGACTCAACCGTTTAGACTACCGAGGCCCGCCACTACAGAGACCCAACCGCTCCACTCGCCGTTGGCTGGCAGCTCGACGAACCTCGACGTCTTGCGATACCGACTTCTCTCGCAGTAGTCAGCTCTCTCGACCGCATCCCAGTCATTATCGAGGTATCTAAGGTTGAAGCATGGCACGAACGGAATCTGGTGGCGGACAAGAGGCTACACTTCCACAGGAATCTTGATAGGCTCGGTGAGGTGAGGTCTCACAGTCCGCATTCTCACACGCCAGTAGCCGGTACCTGAGAGCGAGAAGTCATGAGAAGAGGAGGGAGGAGAAGCAGGACTACCAATGTCGTATCCAAACTTGGAAAGATACTTCCACCTATGCATCTCCCGTGGGCCTCCCCAGCATCACTGTGGACGAGGCGTATTTGCCTTCAACCAGCGCAGTTTGTAGTACTAATAAAAGTACACTCAATATGAGTGATAGTAATGACGCACGACTTCGGCCCATCGAGTTCAAAATGTAACTGAAAGATACGTTGAGGTCGCTCGTGCAAGATACAAAATATGTCAGGAAATTTCCGGGCCGCACTCAAACGGGTATCAAAACGGCCTGTCATTCCATGTGGGGTGCTAGCGGCTCATCCACGGAGAAAGCACCTCTTTTCTAGCCAAAGTTTCTACAGCGGTTTCAGGCTTTTCCAAGCCTTTTCCCGACGATTTATTTTTCTTCAAAAATTATTCTTTCACTACCTCAAGATATGGCGTACGAAAACTCGCCACCAACACTTTCGGCGGTTTACTTGGAGTATGAGGATCGCCAGCGAACTACGCACACGAATTGTTTTGGTCAAACATCGCTTCGGACGATTTCGCTCACTTTCTGAAACGATTATCCCCGTATATAATCGCTGTTGTGAAAATGCGATTTTCATGTAGCATACAAGGTGGTTTCTATCATCCCGTAGATGTGCGCTGGCGAAGGAGGGTTGCGGAATTGTGGCACATTCGTGGAGCCTTGGATCTAGCGGAGGCCTAGGGTCCGGTAATGGATGGCTGGAACGGAGCAAGGGCATCTCGAGGCTGCCATGGGAAGATACGGAATAAGTCAAGATAAATCACTCAGTGGGCTTTTGAGTTTTTCCCTTCTGGTGGATCTCAACAGTCTCCTCGAAGGCAAAGAGAGTCTATTGTCACAGCTTCGTCCTGACCGTCACACGCCATGAATATTTTCCGGTTTTGCGGGGATATGCTCCACTTGCTGAGCATTCTCCTTCTAGTCCTCAAACTGCAGAAGTCCAAAAGTTGCGTGGGTGAGTTGCTAGTATCTTAGGTCGACTCTGGCAGGATTCATGTGAGGTAGGTATATCGTGTAAGATGCAGGAGATGTACGCCATGGTCTTCATCTTTCGATACGTGGATCTCCTCTGGCTCTACGTCAGTCTCTACAACACTGGTAATAGAGCGGGCCGGGACGGGCGTGAGTTGAGGTTTTGTTGGTACTAGTGATGAAGTTGGTGTTTATTACCCTCACGCTGCATCTGGTATACACAATGAAATTCAGAAGAGGTCCTGTTAAACAGACCTATGACGCGGCCGCTGACAACTTCAACTACGCCAAGTAATGTCTGTGTCCTGACGGCCTTAGGGAGTTCCAGCCTTCTGTCATCAGGTGGTTACTACCGCCATGTTTCGTTCTCACGATGATCACTACTGCCGACTACTCTATTGCTGAGGTATTAATCCTAGAGCATTCTTCGTGGCGTCATGTGCGGCGGATTTAGATACTATGGACTATGTCTATCTGGATGGAGTCCGTCGCCATTTTGCCGCAGTTGTCGCTGCTACAGCGTCAAAGAGAGGTGATATCCCTTCTTTGGGCCGTTTCGCTCGGCTCACTCCCACCTTTCAGGTAGAGAACTTGACGAGTAACTTCGTGTTTGCCATGGGCGCTTACAGAGGCTTTTACATCATCAACTGGGTAATAACAACAACATCACAGCGGCCTCGAGGCACGAGCCTGCTTCAGGTTTACCGCTACTTCACGGAGGGATACGTGAATTGGGTGGGATGGACCGGCGGGGCCATTCAGGTGGCGTTGTACTGCGACTTTTTCTATTACTTCGCGATGAGGTAGAGTGTCTCGGGAGAGGTAATTGTGGACGATGTAAACCTTCGTTTGGTGTAGTAAATGGTACGGCCAGAAGCTCATCTTACCCATGGCGGAGTAGTTCGACAATATACGCATGTTTATTGGAGGACTGCTGCACGCAGCCTTAGAGTGGTAGGTTGGTTCGGACTTCCCAACTTCGCTGGGAGTGATTGACGCGAGGCTCAGGCCCTATATAATTGTCGCACTCTCAGGTCCTGGAGCTAGAGACTTCAACATCTGCTGTTATAGTGATGATGATGGTGTCGGGGCCGTTTCGAGACGCCTGCTGTGGTTGCTGTTGGCGATGGTTAACTCCATTGCTGCGGCGTTATATCATATTATTCACCTCTATGCCTTGTGTTGTAGTAATCTCTCAGGCAGGGCCTGTCAGTGGTGATCAGCAGCCTCGTACATGAACTCTAATAAATCACCGTCGATGCGGTCGGTGAGCGCAGAGAGCGAGGATGATGACGACTCGGCCGCCTTGGACGTGAGTTCTTGGGTGAGGAGGCCAGGCGGTCGTGGTCACCTCCCACAATTCTCAGGAGTTCCACTACTACGATGATGGTGATGTCGAGATAGCTGAGTTTGACGATGCTGACTGTGAAGCGGCTGCCCCACCGGATATCCCAGGCGCTGAGGATATGAGGTTGGCTCAGCTTGTCATATCGCCACGCCATTCGAGTTCGAATTGATAGTTTCCGTATGGAAGAAGGCTCGCCTAACAACGGTGTACAGGCAGCGAGTGGTGACATAGCCTTCGGCGAAGGAGAGCTAGAGGATGTAGACCCTACGCGCTAAGGCTATCTGTGTGAGGTAGAGAGGCGTATCTTAGGTTGAAGCGCTCTCAGCTCAAATAGCGGAACCTATGGAAGTTGCTGCCCCGGTCCACGATGAGGATGCCATCGTGACAACTCCTGTGAGGGAAGCTTCGAGTAAGTCGTTGACGATTCGGGTATGCGTAGTTCGATGATGACCTCACCGCAGCTAGAGGTGTCAGAATGAGAGCATAGCGAGGAGTCGCTTCTCAGAAGCCCCAGCATCCGCCACCCCAGTGACCGGTATGAAGGCCTCCCTGAAGGGCTCAGCGGTGAAGCAACCGGTAGCGACAGCTGAGAACATCCTAGCGGCGAAAGACGACAACTCCATATCTGGTGAGGGGCACCTTGAGGGAGTAGGCAGTCGACAGGGGCCCTCGCTTCAGCTCGGATCTCCTGCGCCAACTTCTGCGTCATGGCTGCTGCTGACTTGGTGAGAATATCGCGAGAGAAGGTACGGACGGTGCCGGCTTGCTGTGTATCCTTACCATGCGTGTGAGGTCAGGCCTCACGAGTGACGGAGCTCTTGGATGTCACGCTCGATGATGCCTTCGCGTTGATGAAGGAGTTCAAGTGGGAGGAGCTAGCGTTGCAGGAGGTACTGCGGTGGTTGCCGGGAAGCGACGGTATTTTTAATCAGCGAAGTATAAATTTATATCAAAGCGTACTGTGATGTATTTCTGAGGGCATTCGAGCTTTTGTGGTACGTCAATAAGTCTATTGCTCACTAAAATGGGCTGGAGCGGTTGGGATGCTATCTCCTCTCTCCACTCGGTTGCTGTGTTCTCAGGCCTGGTTTTCAGAAGCACAAGGGGAAGACTGGGTGAGGGAGAAGTGCGGGGTCTTCAAATCAACTGCTTCAACACTCGATGGTGAGTCGATACCTGAAGGAGCCGTAGTACCTTCGGGCGAAACGTCCGTTACCTTTATTCTACCGTCTAGCGAGCGTTGTTCGGAATGGCGAGGGCTGCCGCTGGGAACGAGGGGCTACGAGTCTTCTTCCTCAGGGTCCCAAGTTGTTACCTGTAAAGTTTGTTACTGTGATGAGCCTTTGAAGGTGAGTACTGCCTCAGCTCTCACTTACGTTTGTGAGGTCATAGGTTTAGACAGTATCTGCCTTCAGGACTGCGTGCTTCTCGATGGTTGCCCGATAGAGCATGTGGTGTGTAGGGAGTGTTTTGGACAATACGTCCTCACTAAGCTGAGTAAGTGTAGTAACCATGACTGATTTTCCACGGTAGAAACCGCAAGGGGTGTAGTGGCGGCCCGGGTGCGCCGGCCCTGCCTTGCTGTCGGTAGCAACGCGTTATTCTTAGATGACGTTGGACGAGGGGCGCCGGACGCCCGCTGTGTTATGCACAAGTGTGAGCGGCGAAGTACGGAGGAGGAGACTGAGCTTTCAGTATCAGAAGTCCTGTCCTCTCTCAGTACCGAAGGCGATGTTCCTTCGGTTTCTCAAGGCACCGGCAGACCGTCTCAAATTCATACGTTTTTATTACGATTTTTTGTGAGTACCCGGACTGAGGGCTGACGGTTGGAACTCTGCTCTGCTGTTCAGCTTCGTATCGGCTAACCCCTCCACGCTGTGGTGCCCCAACCCGCTAGGTGAGCTAGTCCCGGTCCTGCAGTGCAGAGGTGGGTGGTGTTAGGCGGGTGCGGCCGGGCTGTGCTGAAGTTTGCGCATCCAAGAGATGTCCATCGTGGCGGGCGACGAGGAAGCTCCATAGCAGTGGAATCGGATACTGTTGTGTGTGATTGTGGGTAGGACACCGTGGTAGGGCCCGTCGGCCTCCTCAGTGAACTCTGCGATGTGCTGAGGAATACGCCTTATTATTTCTCCGCCAACACCTCGGGTGATGAGCCGGCCGAATGTAGCTTCTGTGTCAGCGTTATCTCGTCAAGTTAGTCTCACCAGGCGTGCAATTGAGTCCTAGCCGTCATACGTGAAGTGCCGTTTTTCGCACAAAGTGAAAGTCGCGATGTGAAGTGCGAAATTTGTTTCTTATATCGCAAGTGAAATATGAATGGATAAGAGACTTGCCACTGTCGGTCACGGTGGAAGCGGCGACTGACTGCAGTTGTCAACGATTGAGTGCCTGGCGTGCATCCTCAGTTACTGTTGGTGCTTCGCCTGCCAGCGGGAAGCTCATGAGCCTGCAGCCTGTCGGCAGGTACCTACCCGGCAACAGCTGCTCATTGAGGGACTAGTCCTTCATCAGGTTTACGATTGGGAAGTGAAGAACTGTAACGAGAGCGAGAACGTGTCTTGGATCCTCGCCAATACCAAGCAGTGTCCCAGGGTAGCCGCCGCGCGTCCTCTTCGCAGCGTTGGCGATCTCTTTTGCTTCGTCCAGTGTGCCCGGCCCATCGAGAAGAATCAGGGCTGCAATCACATGAGGTGCAGTGAGTCTGGTGGAGGTGAGTGGAGATGAACTTTTCTCGAACTTTCTCGACACTGCCAACTTTAGGCTGCGGCCAGGAGTTTTGTTGGCTTTGTTTGACACCGTGGGCGCAGCATGGGCAATCGACTGGCGGGTAGGAAGGGCCTCTCAGGGGGCGTCTATATTTTTCTCCTGATTTTTTTCACGGTAGGCTCTACAGCTGCAACATCTATGAGCGAAATACTCGTGATGATACAGAGGAAGGGCGGAAGCAGAGGGAAGGGGTACTGGGGGTATCTTTCAACTTGTTTGCCTCCAGAGTGGTCTCCGTAGGAGAAAGTCCGGCAGAAGGCAAAGCATGCGCTGCAGAAGTACATGTTCCACTACGAGCGCTATATTAACCACGACCGAGCTGCTAACCTGGCCCGGGAGGTAGGTGGCCGTTGTCGGTGAGAGTTTTGGGTTCATCCGAGCTCAGGTCATTGCAAGTGGTAAGCTGGATGATATGAGGAAGATCTTACATGATAGGGATGACATTGATGTAGGCTGGGGATGGCTTCCCGTCCATCTGATGAACTGGTTAAAGAGTTGGGCTCAAATTGTAGTCGTGCCCGATTGCTCCCTGCGAGTGCTGTTGGCCCGTTTTGGAGTGTGATGGAGTAAGGGAACGATTGGCCTGTGGAAGTTACTTGCGTTCGACGATACTCCTTCGTCGGCTATGTCACTGTTGAACCTTATTTTAACAGGTTTACTTCGTGATCAGGTATCCGAGCTTGGATTCATAACCAGCGCCTTGCAGCAAGTGGTAGAGTGCCGAAGGGTTCTCAAGTGGACCTACGTCTACGGTTACTACCTCATTAAAGAGGACGATGGACCGGGCTCCGATAGCGAGAGAGATCTCCGACGGAGGGTGAGTGGAAGCAGGCTAGCAAGCGGCTCGTTCAGAGGCACTTCAGATGGCGCCGGGAGCGTCATCCGATTCGAACAACCGTCGGCGAAGTCACGGCCATGCTGCGGGGCCGGCTGTTACCAGTTCATCAACAGCTCGGCGTGGTAAGGCGGTATGGTGTTTCTCGAGGATGATGCTCCCCAGACTGATGACTCCGTGCTTTTGGTCAGATGCCCAGGACACTGCGGCACGCCGGCAACTGTTCGAGTTTTTGCAGAAAAACCTAGAGGAAAAGACGGGTAGGGTTGGACGAGGGTGGGGTGTGTGGACCTACCGTGCTCCTTCTCCTTCAGAGGCGCTGCATGAGCTCATCGAGAAGGACTTGGAAGAGCGATTCGTCCGCTCGCCTGATGATGCCGATGTTGTTCCTGTTGCCCCCGGCAGTGGGGACCCGTCGTCCTCTTCGACTATAGTGTGTGATACCAGCATGTGTGATGTCCAAGATTCTGCCGCTCCTTCGGGAACCGACGCTGCCGGTGAGCCTCTGGGCGCTCTGTTCTTCTCATAGTTCCTGCGTCCGTTTTTGCCGCCATCTCGCACGTTCCTGAGGGGCTCCGCGGACTGTAGTCTTGGCTGCTGCGCCAGTCGTGCGTCTCTCTCCTTGACTCTTGCTGGTCTTCAGCTGCCTGGCCTCGCCGGCCGAATGACGAAGACATCGACACCTTCAAGAGCAAATTCAACGAGTTCCGGAGCTACGTGACGAACTACCATCATGTAAGGCAACGGGCTTAGCAGTGGGTAAGGGTTGTTGGATGATGGCAGGTGACTGAGAAGTTCCTACATCAGATTTTGACGGATATTAAGGAGGAGAGCATTGCTTTTTAAGAGGTTTATTTGAGGATGCCTTTGCCATGATTGCCTAACGTAGAGTTTTCTGAATCGATTTTCAATTCATCTTTTGGAACGAGTTGTGTCAGTGATGAGCCTCAGCCTCCATGGCCCCGTTTTCCATGAAGACTATCAGTTGAATCGCTCTTGGTTTCACAGCTCTCATCTTCGATATTTTCGCTGGCAGTCCAGGTGACCTCACGAGGGAGCCTTTGGTCACTTCGTGAGGGGACTTCGTGGGGACTAACAGGCGTGCGGGTTCTAAGGCCTGCTCGAGACCTGATGCGGACGGAGCATTATGCGGGGTCCGGAGCATCCTCATCGATGAGGTGTCTGGCGTATTCGAGGACGAAGTATATCGACGTTGTCGGTTGTTGTCTACCTCTAGGGTAACGCTCTTTCTTCGACGGGCTTTGAACTGCACGCGTGCGCATAGTGACGGTCGTTAGCAGCCTGACTTCGACCTGTACTCAGCTTGTTTTCTCTCTTTTTCGCATCGCCCTCTATGTCCACAGCTGCCAATGATTCAGAGAAGATCGAGGCCAGCGAGTTCTTCGAGCCCCGACAGCAGCGACAGTGCCTCATCCTCGTCATCATCATCGTCGTCTGATAGCGAATCCTCGGACTCCGAGTCTGAAAGTGACTCAGAGGAGCAAGTCCCGATTCAGGAGATGGAGGTGAAGGAACTGAGGCGGCAAAGGAAGTCCATTAAGGGCCTCAATGAGCTCAGCGATGAGAAGGTAGGAGCGGAGGCCGTCCAACGCTGCTCTGTGGCAGCCTCCTTCGCCGTCTCAATCGTTAGTAGCTTAGAGGGCTGAGTCGCATAAGGAATCGTGGGGTAGAGCGTGCTTGAAGATACGGCACTGCGGGATGTCCCTTTCAGCTCAGCGGCGTGTTGCTGGGATGCACCGTTGAGGATTTGCTGGAGATTGATAAACTGAACGGTGAAGGTTGTTTTGAGAGCTCCGAAGCTTGGAAGTGAGAAGAGCCTTAAGACTGCAGCGGCGCGAAACAAGCTACATGCCGGCTCACCGTCATTTCTGTTTCTTCAGTGGGGCCTGGGAGAAGGCTGTCCACACACGCTTCACAGAGGGTATGATAAGAACCATCCGGAAACAGATGGAATCGACTCACGGAGTCTTCTCTCAAGGTGAGAGGAGGCCCCCCCGGTGACCTCAGACATATGGGCGTCTCTTCAGATGCTTCGACTGCGCAGCTTGTTGCCAACTCAGCCCGCCGATTGAACAGAGCTCACTTACCGCTGGACGATGTGAGCATGGCTGCTGCTGAACTGAACCTTCGCAGCCCTATGACCGGGTCTCACAGGTTCTGCGCACACTGAGGGGCCTCGAGCCTGTTGAGGTCACTATGGAGGACCTCAAGCGCACTAAAATAGGAAAAGTCGTTAACGTGAGTGCCCTGCCTTAGAATTCCAGCTGTACGCTAGGTTTTGTTAGACCATCATGAAGACCTCCATGGATCCTGATATCAAAGCTTTGTCCAAGGACCTGGTCTCCAAGTGGCGGAAAGTTGCCGCAGAAGCTCGACGTGAGTATTCTCGGGGTTGATTCACCGGGCCAATGGAGTACGACCTTGTCTGTGGGGTTTCAGATCCTGACTCGGGCGGTGCGGCCGAAACCCCTTCGACCGATGCTGGTGACACTGGTACGAACACGCGTTTGTGTGAGTGGAGGAGCGTGTAAGTCTCTTGGGATTACTGGCAGCCTTCTGACGCGGAACTAACTTACGGAATGGACACCGAAAGGATTCGAGGTTGACTGTTCATGGTCAAGTCGTTTGTTCCTCGTGTGGCGCGCTCGAGGGTCGGCGGCCCTCTGGTGGGCTCTTACTGGAGAGGAGTGTTAACCAGGTACCAGTTTTACAAGGATAAACTCCAAGCATCCCGAGATCGAGCCCGGAAGGCTCGAGAGACCGGCTTCGACGCCGAAGCTGTGAAGCGTCAGAAGAGGACTGCGGTATGGGAACATACTCGGATATTAGCCTAGTCATCATCGAGCTTAGGTGAACTCGTCCGCTCCACCCGGTACCGTTGTTAATGGCTTCCGCCTACCGCAGTCGCAGCATATCAATCGACTGAAGAAGGATAATATAGTATCCAAGACAAGGTAGGGTGATGGTCACGTGGATGACGGAATCTAGTTATATGAATCAGAGCTAAGAAGAGGGCCCAGGCTCACTCTACAGGGCCGGTCAATAAGAAGAGGTCAAAGAGAACCTCCTTTACCGAGGACGGTATGATGGTTCTCCCCAGTGATCGGTGGTGAACCCCAGTCTCGAGTCTCTCCTTTCTCATCATCATCGTCGTCCGGATGCGACGTGACGCCGTAAGACCTTAGCAATAATGATATCGCCGAAGGCGAACTCTGTGTCACTCATGTATGTTGTTGAACTGTGAAGAAATCGTCATCGTCATCAGCTTAGCCCTGTTTCTATGATTCTATGATGCCACCCCAAACCACCGCAAATTTATTCTGATGCGTTATTAGCAGAAAGAGCCCGTGTAGTAGTACTAGCTGATTGCGCTTGTGTATCCGACGTCCCTTTAGCCATTGTTCGAGATGACCCATTCTGTACAACTCGTAGGAGGAGGAGGACAGTTTTGTAACAGACAATACTGTGCTGCTGCTTCTACTACTGTGATGATGATGGTTGAAGTTGCTACTCATGCTGTCTTGGGTTCCACTGTCAATAGTATTCACTCAGCGCCGTCTGTGGGGTGTGAGCTGAGTCTGATCAGGAGAGCTCGAGTAGGACGTCTAAAGGGAGAAAATCCTCTGTTTCGTTGATTCGTTTGCGCCACGACGACGAACTCAAGAAAATTCTCAAGGCATGATGATGATTGCGACTTGAGCAGGATAGCGTCACAGCCCTCACCACCACCATCGCGCTCACGGGCATCTGAAGATGAGGTGGACTGAGACATGTGCTTCCATTGCGAGTGCACTGTGCACACTACGGACTTTGTAGGCAATTCAGGCGGGTAACAAGGTGTTCCTCACCTTTCGCCCGTTCGTCTATTGGGTCTTGGCTTTCTCGAGCCGGCAGAATTTTCGAGAGGGGGTGCTTGCAACTGCCATCAGTTCTTGCTGTTCCTTTGTCATGGCATCGAAGCCGAGAAGCAAGTACCATCAGAACTTGCGGTTTGTGCATGCGCGCCAGTTGTTGGCGCGAACTACCTGTCCAGCTCTTTCTGTTGTAAGACGACGAGCACGGTCTCACCGGGCTGGACTACCAGCCTGATAGTCCACCATCGAAGTGTTCACTAATGGGTTGGCAGTACTGAAGCGCTCCAGATCGAATCAGACCACCATAGCGATAGCATACCACACAAAGTCTGAGCACGACACACGTCAAAACGGAAGAGAAGACCTCATAGAAGACGATATTTTATTTCTTTCTGGGGGCCTGTAGCCCTTCAGCAGATTCTGCACTGTGACAAACAGTGCAGCATCATTGCTGTGGCGTAGGGTTTACCACTACTTTATGCGCCTCGCCGTGTACTAGTCGGTCCGTACTGCCAGCTGGGTCCTGCAGGTGGAGCTGGCCCCTCCGGCCACCTTCAACCTCGAGCCCTCGTGCTACCCTCTCGACATACTAGACGTGTCGACGGCCTCCTCCTCTTCGAACAGCAGCGCCTTCGCTGCCGCGGGTCGTTCTCAATTGGTCACCTCATGTCCACTAATAAGGAGGTAACCGAAGGGCACCGAGGGAGGCCCGGGAATGCACCTCCGGTCATCTGAGGTCGCCCATCTATTTGCGTGTTCAGGCCGGCGTCCCCATTACCGGCAGGCTCTATGAGACTGACAGCCAGCGCTCACATACACCGCAGGAGCGATGGGCTGGTTGCCGACTTCGGTGAGCTGCTCGTTATCGACGCGCGGCGGCGATTGCTCTCCCGGAAGCACTTCGCCTCATCTGCGTGAGAGTTGATTGATATACGAGTCTGTGGTCACATGTGGTTTACGCAATGAGCATTGCTTCAGACGGTGAGAGCTCGACAAGAAAGATACGGGAAGGGTATCCGTCGTTGAACACGGGGATTCCAGCAAGTTGCTGGCTTGACCACCTGACCTTGGATATACTCATGCCGCCCCTGTCCAGCGGTCCTCTTGTGAGTGTTAGTCGGCGCTGAGTGGGAAACGATGGTGCTCGTGAGCATCTCCTTCGTCTCGGGGATTCTCATCGACAGCTGATGCGCGATGAGCCACTTGTCAGTCCTCGGTTTCAAGAGGGTCCTTAGGGCCTCATGGAGAGGCTGTTGTTGTGAAGAGCTCCTCGACGGGCTCGGACGACCAAGTGAGTGGGTCCATTGAACTGTTCCGGCCCTACAGACGACGGTGCGATAGATACTGGAAGAAGCCCGAGTGCTGCTCAGGCTGCATCATGTCAATCTTGTCGAACTCAGAGGTGTTAGGCACGACGCCTTCGGCCGTGTGCAGGTAGGCATTTGCGTCGAGTATTCACTCCTCAACGATAGCTCATTGTCGGGGCAGTGTGCTGGTCGAGAGCTGCTCGGCTGCTATTCGCAGGCACTTCTCCATCACATACCTCTAAGCCGCCCTCTCTCCTTCCACTTACCACTCTGCCCATCAGCCATGGATTCTAGGAGTCGCCGAAGAGCTGCGAGTTGGGCGTTGCAGCTCCTGGACGTAGCCTCTCTCGGCAAGGCGTGCTTCGCACCGTCACTTTTCCAGGCTGTCGAGTACCTCCACTGGCGTTTGTCGCCCGCTGTCATACACCGAGATATCAAGCCAGAAAAGTACGAACCGCACTCGGCCATGCCGCACTCTGCCGTCTCTCCATGAGCACGGCTTGTCACCTCCCGGACGGTCGACTGGAGTTCAATAGCGGTGCTTTCAGCATTCTCGTGCAGCAGCAGCATCATCATCATCATCATCACTCGTCGGCTGAGGTGATCAAGCTAGTCGACTTCGGCCTCGCCGTAGAGCTGTCACCAGATGGATATGCCAAGCCCAAGCCACAGTTTCGCGGTGGGCTTTGTGGCCCACGCAGAATTATCTTGCTAATTATGCATTTCCCTTCGGGGGAGCGCCAGTAATTTTGAGTACATCCGTCCTTGCCGTCGCACCTACGGCGGCTTCGTCCTATCGCAGAGGATCACCGCAGCGCCCGAAGCGCATGGCCTTATCTCGTTCAGGTGGTACAGTACGATACATGGCCCCGGAGAACCACGACTTCGACGGGAAACTGAGCCGAGCGTGCGATGTTTGGAGCTGTGCGTTGGTATCACCGCCAGCTGTTCCTTGTGGATTCCAGCATCTCTCTCGAGGTCCTCAACGAACTCTTTGGTGGCTCAAGGCCCTATCGAATGTGTAGCACGAGCCAGCAAATTGCCGCGAGAATCGGGGTGTTTCGAGAAGTCCCCCGGATAAACTGTGATCGAATGCATTGGCCTGTCGGACTGCTACAGGTGGTGCTACTCGCATTACCCTTCAGATGAGCAACTCCCCTCTCCGTAGGAATGTGCATCGCTCCGTCCCGAGAATCGTCCGACCGTGAAAACACTACGGAGCGAGCTCAACCGACTCAATAACGCATCACGAGCCGTCCCCTTCAGGCGGAAACGGAAAGCATGTAAGTATTCCAATTTTCCTGTGGCCCTTTTGGTTTCAGTGTTTGTCTGCAGGTCAGTTGGTCTCAACGTCTGACCATAGCGAAGCTTCAAGAGCCGCTAGAGGTAGGTGTTCGGTTGGTAGGGGTCGTACTAGAGTGGGGGATTACAACACTGCTCGTGAACGCGCCAAGGTGCTTGGGGGCTCGCCATTCCTTAGTGAAGTATGGCGTGTGAGGAATCCTTACACAGCGCTTTGTCCATCTCACTGCTGACAGAACTCGGCAGGTCCCTTGTGCTGTGAGCGATCACGTTCACCTGGCTTCCCACGCCTTCTTCCGAAGTCTTCAAGTACCATGTGAATGTGATCTCCCTTCAAGACTGAACGGAGCCCGAGTGTGATTGCTAAACTCGGGTATGCTTGCTCTGCTGAGTTTGACATGCATGAAAGCGAGGGACGTCTCGATTATCCATAACGCTTCAACTTCCATCCTCTCACGACCCGCGTTTTTCCACTGTGATGATAGAAGCGGCGCCTGGCTACGCATTCAAGCTCCCCGTTAGCTGTGAGCACTGGATGTTTTGTGCGGAGCGCAAGAGGGCTCTTCCGTGGGGTCCGAGTGGTAGTCATCATACTTTGCCCCGACCCGGCCTAGCCAACGCAACTCATGAGCGACGCTGAGAGATTTCATTGATGAAAAGTCGAAGATGATAATTGGAGCGTTGTTTTGGCGGAAAGAAGTACCCTCATCGAGACTCGATGATCGAGTTCATTCACTGAGTGTGCGAACGAATGATGCTCCCTATGCGGCTACTGCACTGCGGCATGAGAACTGCCTGTAGCTGCATATACACGCATTAAGGCGAGGGAGTTTCCTCGAAGGCAGGGTCACAGGTAGCCGATAGCTCTTCGCCACCTTCTGGATCTCTAAGGAGTCGAATGACTGCGCGTCACTTACGGTGGCCCCGAGAGGCAAACACCGATTGAATGAGCACTGGACAGCAGCTGTTGTATAAGGGTCACTCACCCGTCTAGATGTGTAGGTTTCGCTTGGTCTCTCCAAAAGCGAACATTACGAGTTGGATCCCGCGGAAAGAAGTGAAAGAAGCATATCCACAACATGGGTATCGTGAACATGGCCACCCAGATGTCGACAGTGTAGTGTGCCCTCTCGGCAACGAGGACCACAATCTCCGCGACCACGAACGTCCAGCTTGGTAACTGATACCGAATCGTGCGAGTATTACCATTTGAAGCGCCCATCATACTTACGACTATGAACCAACGCTGGATGTAGTGTGTAGCAACAAGTGCTGCTACCAGAGTAGACCTGGCAAAGCTCTTTCTAATAGCAGTGGAAATCCACAAGGTCGGCACCGCACACTTACGTCGTATGGCCGCTAAACATATTGTCCCCGCATGCGCCCATCGACGAAGCCATTGAGAAAATTTGCTGAGCATGTACAGGGGGATCGAAGTAGGCTTCCAAACCCGGACGGGGAAACCTGCGGTAGATTAGCACTTAAGAGCCCGAACGAGTTCGCTGCGTGGGGCAGTGTCCCATCGGAATCAACCCAGAAGCTGCGGCTGACAGTGAGGAAAGTATGCTAGTCGCTTTGAACTATCAGACTTTTCGTGAGCCATCGACCGTGGCGCTTCGGGTCCTACCTCTGACATGGAGGCCAGGGTGCGGGAAGGAGCGTGACTAAAAACGATACTGCGCGGAGTATGTAGGCCATACAGGTCACAGATAAGGCTCTCCAAATGATGCCAATAAATGTTACTCCATCACGTGGACGAACGATAGAGATTATGAGGGCCCAACTGAATGCCCAGAGTATAGCCGAGATCAACTGAAGAAGGCAAAGCGTCTATAAAAGAAGCGTTGTTGCGCTCACCAGCCACATAGAAATGCCACCAAGCGGGTATATGGGGATTTCGGGGATTAACTGGTGACCGAAGTCCACGAGAGCATATGAAGGCCCTCCATATACTCCATACCTGAGCGGCCGAATCGAAGTCACTCTGAGTGGTCTCGGAAGGGTGTCGGCGCCACAGAGCTGATCAACACCGTGATATCCGCCTACTTGCCCTCTAGAAAGTATACAAGCTCTACGGACCAGGCCTGTGCAGCAAATATAAATGCATGAACCACGAACCATGGGCAGGTGATCTTCAGGACTTTCCAGTTAGCCAAGGCGGCCTGAACCATGGCATGGATTGACCTCCTGTGATCGGGTATGGACAGACCGAGTAGCCGAGCAAGCTATCCCTCGAGAGGCTGGGGGTCCGTTCTACCTCTCGGGTGTGCCTAGGCCAGCCCCTGATATGGGTTTCTTCTCGTTTGCCACTGTCGCTCTCGGTGGTGCCATCGCTGCTTGACATTGCTACTGCTGAATAAGGGGCGCATGCCGACACCAGGCAACCGGCTTAGCTGCGACACCAGGCAACCGGCTTAGCTGCGACACCAGGTGTGACATCTAAGAAAGACACTTGCACTATAGTGACAACATAGTGACGACTATAATGTGCGCCATGTAACAGCTACAGTCTGGTTTAGCACTACTCAGCTGTTAGACTATCATCGCTACACTTACCTTCACTGCGGCTGCGTACTATTAGTATCAGATAACCATCTGACCTTACTATGCGCTTTGCACTAGCGTCCATGAGTATACGTGCTGTCCTGCACTTAGCGTAGTAAGCTGTAAATCACATCATCACTAAGCTTCTCCCCAGGTCAATTTTACCTCTCTTTGAGCCCCGACTCAAATAGCCACACTGTACTGAGTTATAGTGCACACTGTGTGTGAGTCCCTGTCCCCTCATGATGTTCCGGCCCAGAACTTCTTGGCTCGGCCGGTGGTCAGCCGACGATCTACGCAGCTTGCAAATTGACTGTTTGCTGAGTCGACCGAGCTCGGTCATACAGAGGCGAGTAGCACTGATCCTCTGCTCCTCCCCACGGGTGGCAAATTGGGGCGCTCCGGTGGGATTTTTCCTATAGCTGATTGAAGTTGGCTATTCGATAGAGTGAACGACGCTGAACAAGAATATGTGCTCAATTCTATCTGTAGGCGTGCTAAAATCCAAAATTTGTCACTTCACCGTTTTTCCACCTTTTTTGTGCAATCGTGCGTACTGCCGAGGTTTTATCGTCGAACTACAGCCCATAACTAAAGCAATACCAATCAAAATTGTAAGAGTCGCGACAACTACGATAAGTATGATAAAATACGATGTGAAACGAGCTACTCTGGCTTGTCGAATCCGTCTAAGCCTTGCTCCTCACTTGTGCTACTGTAATCAGAGATCTCATCAGAGCCCTCAGCTTCGCAAGACTTCATGCCGCCCATGCTCCGCTGGGCTTCATCCCACTGCAGGTTCCAGTTGTAGGTAACCATACAGTCTATAAGTCGCTGACTGAAAAGCTTGTTATCCGCGTTGACCTTGAACCGCTGATTCCAAACGCGTTGAAGCCTGGCATGCAGAGACTCTCCAGATTGTTCTGAAGATAATCCTAAGCCCACGTCATCATCGGCCTCGTAGTTCTCAAGGTATTCCACCACGTGATCGCAAAGGATGTGTACCTTAGGCGTCCATCTCAGACCCGTGTTTGACCAGGCACTTCGAAAGGCCACGATAGAATCCCGCCAACCATCCTGCCTTGTCAGACCGAAGCACATGTCCTTTACGACCTTCAGAGCTTTTAAGGCTGTCACATAGACTTCAGCGCTTGCCGCAAAGGGGATTTCGTCATCGTAAACCGCGTCCAGGAGACGCGAGCAGCCATTACCCTCGAGAGCACCGTCGAAGTACGATGAACGCCTGATACCACGGGCCACGAGGGATTCACGATGCCGGCTATCAAGCGTCCGATTTCCTTGTGTATACCCGTTGTCCGAAGGTCGGGCAGCGTCATACAACTTGTTCGTTATACCCAGCAGCAAGTGTAGTGGGGAGAGCGACAAAATTTCCATGGGGGATTCCTCCCAAGCAACTACAGGCTCGCTGAGTCAGCGACGCTGACGACGCTGCAGCCATCTGTCTTCAGAAATGGGGATCCCCATTTCTGAAGACAGATGGCTGCACGCGTGAGCTGGGGGCATAGCTCAGCTGCAGTCAGGTCAGCTTCAGTACTATATACTCCGAGCCTATGTACTGGAGCCTATAGACTCTGTTTGACCCTGTATGGCGAAGCCTATTAGCTGTTATGACTCCCCACCTTAGCTGTATGCAAACTAACCCCGTCCGGGAATCTAATGCTCGTAGGGCTGGTCCTTATTGCACTTACGTCTGTCGAAGGACTCCTCTGTTAGGAGACAGTCGACACCGCGCGCTGGTGACTTGAGTATGGCTAATGTGGGCATGCGTCAAAGGGTCGAATGTTCCAAAAGAACGGACTACTCGTGCTCTTGTCGAGGCAAGAACAGTCTGCTGAGGATTTCTCTGAGGATCCTCGTCGGCGCTCCGGCCCACTATGTCAGCCCCAGCGCGAGTACTATGTTATCCGTATTTGGCTCTGGGATTGTTTTGCTATAGTTCTTCCCATCGGCTAGCTCAGAGCTAGTCGATGGCAACAACTGCAGCTAATATCTCTGGCATTTATCGACGAGTCGATCATCCAGGGCTGGATACTCGTAGTCACTCGGACCACTAGAACTCAAGTTCGGAACTCCTGATGATTGTAGGTGACAGCTGTATTTCAGCTATAGAAACATCCGCCTCATCCATAATCGATGATCCATTAGAAAGCGGAACAATGGTATTGAATAGCGGCATTCCCAAACGATACAGTCATTTCCAATTTAGTATGATTACGAGTGATGAGCCGTGATGGCGGGATCTAAAGATATCGATCTAAAGAAGCATTCGCACATGCATGCGCAGTGTTCGGGACACTGTGTCCCCCCGTGGCACCTACAGGGGACAGTGAAAATGGCCCGATGGGGGAGAGAAGTAGAAAACCTCAAGAAACTGTTGCTTAGAAACAGATGAGTATACACCATTTCCAGACCTACTTAGTAAAACCCCAGAGCAATTCAATAAAGCCCAGACCAAATTAGTAAAACCCCAGAGCAATTCAATAAAGCCCAGACCAAATTAGTAAAACCCCAAAGCAATTTGATTCTATGAAAGACCAATTTAGTAAAGCCTAACAAAATCACTAACAAGTACGAAGAACTCACAACGTCAGCCTACATTGAGTAAGTCCTCCTTATTCTACAGATCGCGGGTTGAAGTTTAATCGTTAAACATTCGAATTGAGCCTCCGACTGGCATGCCTCACATAGCTGAGCAACAAGGATACAATGTTTGGGCGTGATTGAAGCAGAGTTGCACATTGTATACAAAGTTGCATAGTAGCCTCTTCAACCACTTTTTGAAGCAACTTCTCACAGTACGGCAGGAGGTACTCAGCCTTCGCTCCACCGCCACTCATGGGCCGGACTCCCCTGCCCGGGAGGAAGGACGATCCGGATGCGTCTCGCGTGCCGACTAAATTGCTTTGGGGTTTTTCTAATTTGGCCTGGGCTGTATTAAATTGCTCTGGGGTTTTACTAATTTGGCCTCGGCTTTATTAAATCGCTCTGGGGCTTTACTAATTTGCTCTGGGGTTTTACTAAGTAGGTCTGGAAATGGTGTAGAGTGAGTGAGTCCGGATTCAGTCCGACAAGCGTTGAGCGGTTGTCCACATCGTCGGAATGGATATCGTCCATGATGACGGTAGGAGGTACGAAAGTCCCATCGTTCCTTTACATCGCGTTGCTGGTGATATTGCCTTCGATGAGGTTATCAGAATCAGGGGAAAAGGCGACTTGACGATTGTAGTGATACTCCTCTTTCATCGCCTACAGCACTGAGTCACTCATCAGGACATCCAATGGTCTTACACTCATCATGAGTGCAAGGACAGTGGCTCTGATTCAGGGTCAGAAGATGATGGCTGAGATCATATCTCAGTATAATTCGCAACTTATGATGCTCATGATTCATTTGCTAAATCGTTACTCGCGTTAATATCTATGTTGTGTTGCTTTTTATACTGCCGCCAGTAATGTCCCTACCTATTCTATCTTCATGGCAAGGTGGGTGCAGCAAGAGTACGAACGTGCATTACTACAAGCCCACCCCGATCTTGCTCAACGTCGTTCCACGTAGTTAGTAGTACCAACTTAGTACGCTGTATTACGTAAGTTGCAAGGTATTAGATCATCTTATTAACAAGGCAGTAAGTCGTCGATGGTTGTATAGAACTTTTTGACGTCTCAGCACTCTCGTGGAACCTTGTTAGCAGTTGAGATTCGTCAAGTGAGTCAAGTAGTTGACAGATATTGCTGAATTTCACATTCGAACGTTGATCCATAGGGCTCCGAGCCCTTCAGGTAACCTGAGTTACCGAAATGCTGAGACGTAATGCGTGTCGCTCATTCAATCCAACCCAACACTGTTGAGACTAAGTTGTTAAGATATGAAAACACAGACGTCAAGGTAGCCGTCAGTAGCCACTGGCTTCTAGCCAGTAGTATCTGCTACCAGTCGAGTAGCAGATATTCAAGTGCTGTGAAAGTAGCACGTTGGCTTTCAGCGGAACCTCGGGAAGATCTTGCTCCTCAGGATACAAATGACGAAGGAGAAAAGATTCGTAGCACCGGCTTCCAACTCAAAAGTGGCTCGATGGTCTTACCGTCAATTGGAGGCAAATACCTCCCCGGGAATGCTATTCGAATAGAGGTAGACGGTGAAAATCTAAGCGAGAGGGCGAAAATCTAAAGAAGGAGAAAAACTGAAGAAAAAAAGACCTAGTGGAGTACTGACCGTAACCCCCGTCAACCCGAAACCCGACTCAGGTCGCCCTTCGGCCGACCATCACCTCAAACCCGAAGGCCTAGGGTTATAGGTCATAGGTTATCCGAGAGTCAAAAGCGTAGTCCCAATCCTCTCCCGGGCGAGCGCGAAACTTCTTTAGAAAATGGCAACTTTCTTTAGAAATATGGTTTTTCCCTTCGAATAGATGGGCAGATGTGCGGGAGAAGACACACTAGGATCTTGTGTTCTTGCATTTCCCTTAGTTGTGGTCAAAGTGCGCAAAAGAAGCTGACTGTTTATCCTCCTTCCCATCCTAACTGTTTATTGCGTTCAATTCGCCCGAATCAGCGTACGTCGGGTTAGGCTTGCTGTGTACGTCGGGTTAGGCTTGCTGTGTACGTCGGGTTAGGCTTGCTGTGTACGTCGGGTTAGGCTTGCTGTGTACGTCGGGTTAGGCTTGCTGTGTGCGTCGGGTTGGGCATGTGAATAGCATTGCTCCAGTGATCATCCTCGATAATAATGTCTGCTTACGGGGAGACTGTTCCTTTGGACGAGGGATGGACGCTTATTCGGGAGAAAGCGATTGATAAGCTAGAGTACGTTGTACTATTTCCGTAAGGTGTGGTATGACTCTTTATGTTCTGAAAGATACTATTTGGATACTGGAGAAGTGCCGAAGGATGTAGTACAGGTCGAAGGAAAGCCACCTCGTATCTTTGGTGCTGGCGACTACGCCCAGCTTTACACGTAGTGAAGTTCTTGAATATGGAGTTGCTGTGAATCGCTGATGGTTTCAGGACCGTTTATAATATGTGTACTCAGCGATCACCTAACAACTGGTCGGAAGAGCTCTATCAGCGCTATGGCGAGTCGATGTCGTCCTATGTTACGAGGAAGGTAACCAATAGTCCCGGGTTCTAGACCCGCCAGCTCCATTATTCAACAGCTTGAGGCCTTGCTATTAGGTGGTACCGAGAATAGAAGGGCTTGAGGGGGAGGCCCTTCTCAGGGAACTACTGCTACGATGGAACAATCACAAGCTCTACAGCAAGTGGATGGAGAGGTTCTTCACCTACCTCGATCGGTAGGAAAGCTGCTCCGCCAGGATTCTCTCGGAGGTCGCGTTGTGGCAGATACTATGTGAAGTTGCAGTCTGTCGATACCCTAGCCGTTCGTGGAGTGACTATATTCAAAAACCTTGCGTTCGACCATGGTCATGTCGCTGCTAGATGCCGGGCTGCTATACTTGATATGATTAATAGAGAGAGGGAAGGTAGTAGTTGTATCTGAAAGGCGAAGCCTTTGGTGTGGTACTGATCTCGGTTTGTGAGTGTAGTGGGCGTAGGTAACGAGATTGACCAGAGCCTTCTTAGAGGCGTTGTGGACATGCTCTTCGATCTTGGTAACGCCAGTCGGTCCAACAGCCCCGCCGACGCCCAAGGCACCAGCTCTAGTTCTGCCAAGTACGTTATACATACCACGGAAGGTCTATTCATCGGTGGTGTTGTTAGTGCGAGTTCTAACCGACCGACCCTCGGAGCTGCCCCTTCCCAGGCTAATGATGAGCTCAGCACTTTGTGGGTCTATCAGCAGGAACTCGAGGAGTATCTGCTTCCCGAGACCGCTGTAATAAAACTTGGTAGCGGCCGGTAGTCACTTTGGTCATTTGTCAGCGCTTCTATGAGCGTCAGGCTAAGGTCTGGCTCGTCAATGACTCTTTGCCGGAGTACCTCATAAAGACCGAATCTGCATTAATGGCCGGTGAGTGCAGTTGGGAAGAACGGGGATTCTCTTGTCCAGTCGATACGAGTTGCGCTACTCATCCTGCAGCTCACTGTATGCGCTTGCTTTGAACTTCGTGCTAGTTTCGTGTACTGTTGCCGCTACTCGATTGATGGAGCGCGTTAAAGACGGGCCATCGAGTAAAATGTCTGATATTTCAGAGCAAAGGAGAGTCGAGACCTACCTCCATCCCTCATCGATGCAGAAAATTAAGGATGTCGTTATCAAAGCAACACTCACAAATACTATGGTGAGCATCTTCCTGGGTATTCGCGCTCCTAGTGGCGCACAGTAGAGATTTTGAAGTGATGCTGCTTCCGGCTCGAAGGTTGTACGTATCTGTTCACCATCACTATTGAACATTTTGACAGAATAGAGTGAAGGCGATCGTCCGTAGTATGGTTGTTCATTCATCGTTTTTGGAGACACTTTCACTTAACTTGATGCCTGCTTACTATAGAGGTATTATCCCTCATGCAGTGAGGCCAACACAATCAAACGCTGCTTTTCCGTTGTATGCGGGTCGCTGGTCGGCCGGAGCTCGGGTTGGATTCGGCTTCTTGAACTGTTGTCAGTCGCAAACCTTGGAAAAGGACACCAACATCACATGGATGCTGGACAACGACAGGAGGGAGGATCTGGTACGAAGTCTATAGAGGCACGCCACAGGACGGCTGAGCGTGTTTATGTTAGTCCCGTCTATGGCGTATGTTCGGGCTGGTGAATAACGGATTGACACCCATCGCGGCCAGCTTCAAGTAGTAGGGGGGAGGGGGGACGCCTTTATTTGACGGGCTGATCCCACCTAAAGAGAATACTTTAGTGCCACAGAAGGCTGGTATGATATCCGCGATGATACGTGTTTTATTAAGGCCGGCCTGATAGATAAGGCAGCACTAATGATTATTGACTGTAACTGGGCGTTCAAGCTTGATACTGTTTTTCAATCTTCGGCTCAATCGGTAGTTCGCTAGAGTGTGGTATCGAAAACAGAAGTATTAGAAATCGGTGGGGCTGCGAAGCGGACGTATCGAGGAGAAAGAATGCTGCTGCCTTGTTCGTATCGTTTGTATTATTCCTCAGGCAGTACGTACAGGACTTGGGTAACAGCGTGGTGGATGCCCTTCTGGAGCAGCTGAGAGCATTGGGGCCTCAGCCAAGCCCACAGGCTAAGGCTGAGATCTTATCCGATCCGACCTTCGTGCAGAAGCTCATCGATATGCATGACAGGTAGGATGGTAACCTGCGGTAGTAGAGTATGGCATTCTCCTTCCGTTGTGTTGCTGCTCGCGCTCATGGCTAGTGCTCGACGGTTTCAAAATGTGGTGATAGGAATTATGAAACTACCTGTCCCGTGTCACAGTTCTCGTCTGAATGATGAATGTATCTAGAGTACGTTGTACAACTGGACATGTATTGGCTGCCATGCACAGTCTCTGGGGTGTCCGTGGTTCCCAGCCCACTTCGGATTGTCAGGAGGGGGTTTGTGTGGAAGATGAGTCGTCTGTGGCAGGTTCAAGACTATTGTAGCTGAGTGCTTCCAATCGGATGGTCTCTTCCAGAAGAGTTTGAAGGAAGGTAAGTCTACTAAGGACACCAGTGTCCGGTGAAATTTTCTCGGTTCCTCGTGGAGATTGCCGCTAGCAGCGGATCCTAATCAGAGGTGGCGTTGACGGTGTTGCTCTGTCAGCGTTCGAGACTTTCATTAATCGTGATTTGGGCCGATTCAGTATTGCTGCTATGATGAGCAGCTTCTGTGACAGAGTGTTGAGGAAAGGCGGTAAGATGGCTGCTGCTCGGGCACCGGTTTTTGAGCTAGTCAGGATGCGTAGGTGAGAAACGCTCGGAAGAGCAGGTGGACGCGCTGATGTCGAAATTGGTGGACCTGTTCTCCTTCCTCACTGACAAGGATGTCTTTGCGGAGATCTACCGCAACCAGCTGGCCAAACGCCTTCTGTAATAGGGAGCAAGGATCGATCCAGAGGTTGAGCCGCTGGGAGAATTTAGAATAGGGGAATGCCGGCACTCTTAGTGTTTGCAGGAGAGTGGTCGTGTTTTGTGGCGTAGGGAATCTTAGGTTGATGCTCGCTCTCGGAAAACAGGCATGGGAGTACTCTTGTTGAAGGTACGACACCAGCGCCAGTGATGAGGCAGAGAAGAATGTCATACAGAAGTTGAAAATGAAATGCGGGTGAGGAGTGGGATGAGCTGCTGCACTTGAGGGGTACTGTTGTATCTTGTGAGCAGAGCCCAGTTTACGTCCAAGCTGGAGGGGATGATCACCGATATCTCATTGGCCTCGGACATGCAGAAGCAGTTCAGGGAGTATCTTTCTCACAGGGATTCTCAAGCTGACTATGGAAAGTACGCGTAGAGGCCATTTCGCGCGCCACGAAATTATTGAGCTTCGCTCTCGTCCTCAGTATCGACTTCTCCGTAACAGTACTAACAACTGGATTCTGGCCGACATATCATGTAAGCCAGGGGGCTGTGGTAACTTCCAGCAGGCTCGCGGTGGCATCACTGGGTGTTGATGGATTGCACCATGTTGGCGCTCAACGTGTCGACCAGCAGTTAACAGTGATTTGTGTCAGCCGATTGACAGCGTCGTCTTGCCGATGCCGATGACGCGCTGCTTGAACGTCTTCACCGATTTCTATAATGGGAGGACGCAGCATCGGAAGCTATCGTGGATCCATACACTTGGTGGGTGGAGATCGAATTTCGTGGCGCGTGACGTTTTCGCTCATTCGATTTTGGGGTGGTGCAGGTCAGGCTGTGGTGGGCGCGAGGTTCGGAGCGAGAAAACATGATCTCAATTGCAGCACACTACAGGTAGTGCCAGCTAGAGGTGTCAGAAAACTCTGAGGGATGCATCGGACTCTCAGGCATTGATCCTCCTCCTATTCAACAACCCGACTGCTCATGGCGGTGATAGCGAGGGATGGATCAGCTTCCATGATGTAAGAGGCTTTCCCTTGGCGGGACCAGAGCGAGGGCGGATTTATGGACTTGATCAGATTCATGCTGCGACGGGCTGCGGCGATGATAGTTTGTGCAAGAAGTTGCTAGCAACTCTCAGTATTGCTAGATATAAGGTGGGGAGAGGGAAGTGTGAGGAAATCGATCAAAATGGCGAGCGCTTTTGACCATGGTGC
The DNA here is from genome assembly GCA_013115135.1 of Perkinsus olseni. NCBI lineage: Eukaryota > Perkinsozoa > Perkinsida > Perkinsidae > Perkinsus > Perkinsus olseni. The sequence goes on along the minus strand of JABANP010000032.1, from coordinate 62,687 downwards.
AAAATTGAGTGCAGGTTCTGGAGAAATCGGGATCGAATCCGAGGATAATCGATGTGGAGGAGAAATTCCGAGTGAATCCGAAGTTCTCTGCCCCCAGCGAAAGATCAAGATTCCCCCACCGGCACAGGTATGTCCGACTTCGCGCGCCACGAAATTGTTCGGGCGATCTTGCCATAATATACGAAGCCACAGCGACCGAGTTGAGCGCATCATTTGTTCTATGATGACGGCCGACTTTGTTCGTGGGGAAGTTGGGGGTTTGTAATGTGTTAAATAGTATTCGACGAAGATCAGAATCATTTAAGTTTAGCGTGATAAATTTCCTGTTTGAGTTCGTCGCTACACAAAGTGTTTAGACGACGTAGTGATCGCCGCTGTTCTCTCAGGATGAGACTCACAAGGCTGAGCGAGTGCAGGAAGATCGATCGATCTCGATCGAGGCGGCCATCGTGCGGATTATGAAGACTAGGAAGACATGCAGTCATCAACAATTGGTGTCTGAGGTTCTCAACCAGCTCTCATTTTTCAAGTGAGTTGCATTGCTCGAATTTCGTGGCGCGGTGAAGCTGTGGTTGTGTCAGGCCGAACCCGAAGGTCATAAAGCAGCGAATCGAGCATCTGATTGAAAGGGAGTATCTCGAGCGCGATGAGAATCAGCCCAATGTGTATCGGTACCTGGCCTGATGGGAGCCTACTAATTATACTGTACAACTCGGACGCTCGGAGGTCCGGGATGCAGTTCTGACTATTGTTCTGCTTGTTTCGCTGGTCGACTATTATTTTGTCTACTATGGGAGGAGCGTGTCGAGTTGAGTCTTCCCCTTCTCATGGCTGGGGGCAGTGCTGAGCCTCTGTGAATATGGCAACAGCTAGCGTGGGAGCATTTCGTGAGCTTTGGAGACTTGGTATCGGTACCAGAGGGAGTGGCCGTCACTGCTGCATCAGGGCTGAAGGCGGTGGGGGATGATGGACAGTATGTCAGTGCCAAGATGGGCACTGTGAAGGTGGAGGAAAACAAAGTAGTGGAGGCTGCTGGTTGGAGTTCGTAGTGGTGTTGTTGCGGCTCAGTTGATGATTAGAGGGTCCGACTGCACCGTTTGTGCCGCCCTCGGCAGGAGATGTGGTTTATGCGAGGTGAGAAATGCAGGGACTGGGGATTGAACCAGGGACCTTTCTCAGAGTGGCTAGGATAACCAAGCAGAAAGCGGAGTGTGTCATCGTTGCTGATCACGCTGGGCGACCAAATAACTGCGGGTGGGTATCGTCGGAGATGCCATTGTTTACCTCCTCCCTTTGGAAGATACCGCGGCCACATTCGCGTGCAGGACGTCCGATATTATGATATCGATGCGGTGGCGATAGAGGAGTGCTTCAGGCCAGGAGATCTCATCAAATGCAAAGTTGTAGGTTATTTCTGAGTGCTACACTCTTGAGGGAGCGGCACGCTTGTTGAACTCACACCGTGCCAGCGGGAACTGGCGAGCACCGTGATGGCAGGGTGTACCATAATGTGGAAGGCAAGGAATCTATGCAGCCTTCGGAACCCGGGTCATCGTCATCGTCCTCATTGCTGTTGTTCAGTTGTCTATTGGAGACTCTCGGAGCTATCTTCTTACTACCTCGGGAACAGATGCCAGTCTGGGTGTGGTGATGGCGACGAGTCTCAATGGTGGGCTCCTGCTGCCGCCTTGCGTAGGCATGCCTTGCGCCATGTGATAGCGCTCAGGTCACCCCCTAGTGCCGGTCTCATGGTGTATGATGAAGTGCTCGGTCACGGGGGAGCTGGAGAAGAGGTAGGGCGTGACGCACGATTCCGTCGTGAGTTGGAGGGGTCTATCGTTCAGGAAGGTGGCCCGACCGGTGTGGCTGCCCGAGGAGGCCCAGGCTTGAGAAGGCCTACACGTTGTTTACCAGTTCTTCACGCTCTGTTGTGTTGGTCGTTCTAGCGCTGGGAGGGGTGGTGGGGATGTGCTGAGGCAGCCCTTCTTCTTTTGGTACTTGTGAAGGGAATAATGATTACGAAGGAGGAGCTCGAGGCCTTAAAGGTGGCCGAACTGAAGGTTAAACTGAAGGTAGGCTGGGTGTACATCCCTGTGATGGTATGAACGGTGCTGTAGTGGTTGTTGATGATGTTGTAGGATGCCAAGCTACCGATCTCCGGTACCAAGGCTGTTCTGGTGGGGAGGCTTTTGGAGCACTACAGGGCACTTGAAGAGGAGAAGGAATCCGCTGCTGACGAGAAAAAAACGTCCGCTGATATCGAGGAAAAAAGTGCCCGCCGATAACGAGATGAAGGAAGCCGCTGGTGAGGAGAAGGAGACGGTCGCGGCTGATGACAAGAAGGGAGCAGATGATGATGATAAGGAGAAAGATGATAGCCAGATGGGAGTAGCTGCTGAAGAGACAGCGGCCACTCCAAAGAAGGAGAAGGTAGTAGGAGTGGTACTAGGAGAATGCGGTATTCATTGGGCTGTTCGGTTTTCGGTACAGAAACTCGTCTACAGCGGAGACCAAGACGCGAGGGAATGAGGCTACCCCGGCGGCGTCGAACAGCGGCAGCAAGGCTCCATCATCGGCCGCAGGAGAGGATGCCAGCTCCTGTGCAGTAGAGGCGGGCAGCAGTGCGGCGGCGATGAGCGCAGTAGACGCATCTGAAGGGACCTCTGAGGGGAGTAAGGAGGAAGAGGAAGAGCGGACGAGGAGTCCACCAAAGGACAGGGAAGGCGGGAGAGAGGAGCCCTTTGATCATGCCGAGGATACTGAGATGAAGGTATTATCTGTACTGGGGCACTGACCTCTGAGATCCGGTGGGTCGTCGAGTCGATAGTCTGATGTCCTGCTGTGGTAGAGTGTCGAGGAGAGCCCTCGGTCAAGAAAGGACGAGGAGGGTGAGGATGCAGCGGCGGTGATACAGACGAAGTCGGGGAAGGCCATCCCTAAGATAACATGGGGTCAGTCGGGCGACGGCGGAAGGGACGTTGGCAGTAGGAGCCCACTGGCTGGAGAGGGAGGTAGTAGCAGGATCCGACGGAAGTGTGGTACGTGGTGTATGTACAATTCAGGACGCTCTCCCGGCAGTCGGAAGAGGTCACTATCTGGCGGGGAGGAGTCGGATGACAGGAGGAAGGCAGAGAGGGCCAGGCGGTTCGGCACGGAAGTAGTAGACGGCCCCGGGTTTAGGAGGGATGGTTTACTTTTTAGGAGGGAGGTGACCAGGAGATGGCAGATGAGCGCGGAGGGGCGATGATAGCGAGTCCAAGCAAAGGGAGGAGGGTATAGAGTTGAAGACACAGTCTGAGGTGGCTGGCCAGGGAGAGAGGAGAAAGGACGAAGCGCCTCCTGTGGCCAAGGCAATGGAGAAGTAGTGCTTCTTCGTATTCACCATTGTTAGTACTCTTCACGGCGTATCCAAGGTTGATGCTTGCGTCTCGCAGAGGCATGCGCTGTGGTTGGTTTGCATTCCATTGTCCCAGGACTTCCCTCGCCAGGTTCGCCGAATTTGTTGATCGCGTGATGCACGATGCTCAGCTGATCACTGCGGAAGACGTTCTGGCGGAGGAGCGTAATGCTGGGATCCTGGACTTGGTACGCTGGGAAGGGAGGCAGGAGGCAGTCGCCATCCGTACCGACCCAGGCTCTGGAGCAATTTTCGAAGGAGGAGGTCACTGAGATGATGCTGGATGTTGATCGGGACATCAAGAGAGAGTTCCGGTGGAGGGAGGGGATTCGCTGGCCGTAGGTCTCCGCGTAGTAGTGAGGGGCTCAGTCATCTGTCTCTGTGGCAGGCCATCGATGTTCCACGGTCGCTTCCGAAGAGCCTGCCGTATGGCTGGGGTTGAGGGGAATGCCGGATGATAGGTTTGGTGGCTATTCTGGTGGCAAGGGTGAGTTGCTGTACTTGGTCGTTGTGAGCCCTGGGGGAATCGGTGCGTGCTGTAGGCAGCTGGGGTAAAGGAAGATGGGGAGAGGGTGACCGAAGAGAAGGTGAGGGCTTGTTGACTAAGGTGTAGGCGTCTATTATGGTGGGCTGCAGGCCCCTGGGGTGGTCCGTGGTCAGGAGGCCGTAGTGGTCCTCCGCGGGGACGTGCAGCTTATTTTGGACACGATGACAGGGCGGGAATTCGGGAACCGAGCCCGCCTTTGGAAGGGTAATACTGCATCGGAGTTGGTGAAGTCGGACGCCTGTATTGAACCTGGGTCGTCCGATGTTAAGCTGACTCGGCTGTATTTCAGGATGGACCGTATGAGTTCTCCTACGAGACTGCGAGGGAGGTCCTTCGGTGGTGGTGTCAACGGAGAGGAGGGCAGTAGTGGAGGCTTCCGCTCCCGGCAACCATGGTAGTGCTGAACTTGAGAGCGGTCCGAGCCGGTCATTCATGGGCGGTCAGGGGACGTAGTGAGAGAGGTAGTGGAGCATGGCAACATGATGATCGTGCTGGCGGTAGGAGCTTCGACCCAACCAGTGAACCTCCTAGCGCAGGACGCAGGGATGAGAGAAGGTAGGGAGGGTGCAAGGCTCAAGGCCCATGTAACGCTCCATGCTCTTCAGAGGGTACAGATCTAGATCTCGCAGTCCCCTGCCTCCTATGCAATCTAACCTGCCCAGTGAATTGAAGAATATCGTAGATGACTTCATCAGAGACAATAGGCTGGATGAGAGGTACTAGCTTCGAGGCTGCGGGTCGGTTAGCGACATCCCTTCACGCCGTTTTCGTCAGGGCCGCATCGGCTCTCCTGCAGCGCACGACCCCGGACGTGCTAGTTAGAGTGCTTGAGATGGGTCGTTTGACGGTAGGAGTTGGGCTAGAGTTGGTAGTGCCATCATCAGCGTCTTTCTTAGGGCCCTAATCACTCTAGAGAGCTCATGCTGCGGCTCCGCGATATTGGAGGGGGCGGAGGAGGCTTCAGGCGTTCTGGAGGTGATTAAGGGTGGTGCTTGGTTGAAGGGACTTGCATGCTCAGGCTCACCATTCTCGGGCGGCGGCAGACGCCGTCCCTTCTCGCCTCCCCCGGCGTCCCGACGTCGCAGTAGAAGCCGCAGTGAGGACAGGTCGAGAAGGTAGTGTGGTGTGAAGCCATAACTTTGATAGTTTAGGTTTTTTAGGCCAGCATCGCCCCCAGCGTACCGTAGACCTCATCGTGGCCGTAACTACAGCCGATCTGGCAGTAGAGAGAGGCCGGAGCACAGCTCCTCCAGACGACATAGTAATAACAGATGCTTCCTTTAGTCTTCCGGGCCATTGAAGATAGTAGTCCTCGCTATTAAAACGCTCTTGGCGTGCTGAGGAGATGGCCTGTCCCGCATCCTCTAACCCGTATCTTCGGTAGTGATGAGTTTGCTGGTAGGTCGTTACGACAGGAGTCGGTCTCGATAGGAGCCCCTCCGCTGGTGCCGGCAGTGGCCGTCCTAATTATTGGGGTCTTCTACAATGAAAATGATGGTGATGGTGAGAATAGAGTACTTTATGTCACCTTATAGACGATGAATAGGTTCTACGCGCTCTCAGACCAGTCTTGTGTTGGTTAGCGGTCTCTCTCTCCCTGAGTTCACTCCGGGCTGTGGAAATGTTGGCAGTGTTTTTCGGTTGGACTTATAGTTGACCATGGCGGTCGCTCGGGCAGATCTCTCAGGGAGTGATGAGAGCAGCTTTGGAGGAGAGCAGTGGACCGGCGTTGATTCAGAGGACGTGAACGAGCTTACGCGCGAGTACAGGAGGAATACTCAGGTAATGCATGCCTCCGAAAAAGTTAAGCAATCAGTCTATACATCCTTGCCTTGGGGCCAGCAACCACAGTCGCGGAGCAGCAACGGTGTCTGTCGTACATCGCATCATCTCTTCTCAGGCTGCCACAGACCCCTACCTCGGGCTACTCTACCCTGATAAGGATCCTTCTGAGTATGAAAACCTCCCACTAGCAGGCTGTGCTATGGACTATCTACCAACACTCTGCGCGAATTATACGGTGGAGAGAGTTAACGCGGAGGTAGTACTGTGTTGGCGGGGCCTGTGTGCTGTAGTGGGCCTCAGGCTTCGGACCTGGACGTCGATATCGCCCGGACTAATGACGAGATGGAGAGCCTGGCTGTCAACAACTACAAGGCTTTTATATCTGCAGCGAAGGTGGAGCGATAGAGGGTAGCTCTACTGTTGCATTTGGTAGAGGGCAGGTACTGCGTCGAGTGGACAAGGATATGTATAAAGCTCGGGAGGATCTGCAGGGCGTAGGGGAAGGGCCTCGGACCGTTGCAGGTGGGCAGGGGGCTTGTCGACGGCAAGTTAGATTTGCTCAAACCAGCTGCTTGAGTGCGACTGATTACGCGGAGGTGTCTCCTGAAGGATCGTCGCCCATTTGTTCTGCTGCTGCGGAGCAGTCAGCTCCACTTAGCTCTTCTAACATGTCGTCGTGAAGGGCGAAGCAATAGAGGCCCAGCTGCCGATTGACTCCATACTGGGCTGTGTCTCCGTGCTCAATTATCGTGGTACATTTGAGTAAATGGCCGTTCTGTCAAGCAAGCAGCTTCCTCGCCAGGAGTATCCTGTATCATGTGCAGGACTCCCTCGCTACACTACGGAGAAGTACGTCCAAGGACCTCCACACCAAGAAGGCGGCACTTCGGCAAGTCGTCAGTCACACTGGCATACACGACCTACTCGAACTACCAGCTCTTATCGATGCTACTGTACGTCCCTGGCAGGGCGCTCTTCCATTCCGCCGTTCACGGGAGGGTGTTTTGTCCCTCCCTCGAGGAGGATGAGTTTGACTGTCGAGCGTACGGTGGCTGTGTAGCTCTTGACCCTGTTCTTCCTCTCGGCACTGTGCAGCCATCTGGAAGTCGCGATCTTATCGTCGTAGACGGTTTGAACCTCACAGAAGAATGAGTCCTGTCACAGGTCTCCTGCATCAGATACGGAATAAGCTCTATCTGGAGGCATTGGAGCTGTTGAGCTTCGCGGATCGAACGCTGCGAGCCCTCACCCTAGCTGCTTCTACTAGTCGTCCCGCCGGACCTGACAGTCTGCATGATCGACCCGTGCCGAGTGTGGTGGAGACGCTGAAGGAGCAGGTGGATGCACAAAGTGAGTGGGGACGTTCGTTTCGCCGTGTCACGCGTACGCATGCACAAGTCGCGCGTGTTCACCGCGTATGGACTGGAATCTTCTAGCGTAAAACAGCCTGAATCGTTACCCGATTTTCCGTTAGCGGCTTTCACCTGCGTCAAGTAGTCACTATGGCATCGGTTCTCAGGGTCGCACCTGCTGTCCTCGTTGATCCTCCAGCTGGGCTCTCCTCAACTACACCTCCCTCAAGCTGTGCCTGTTGTCAACCACCTACGTCGAGTGAGAACTGTTAGGATCTTCCTGTGTGACAGCCGTTCTAAGGTGCTCCCTACCGTACTCCATAGTGGGCTCGCCACAGCAAGTCGAAATGATCATCAGAGTGGCCTTCCTGTCGCAGAGGTCTGCTCCTCATTGCGAACTCCTGCTTTCGGGTAGAGTCAGTTGCCTTCCAGGTGTCAGTATGCAGACCAGCAGAAGGAGACAATTACCTCACAGGCTGACTCTGCCACCGGCGGTGCTTTGCTGTAAGGAATTATCTCCAGCTGCTTCACAGACATTGTTGTCGAGCCGGCTCAGTAGTTGTATGCATCAGCTGGGCCGGGATCTTCAAGTCTCAGGTCGTAGTCGTTTTGGCAAATTTCTCCTCCCGGTGAGGTTGTTTCTCTCATGGCTTTTTTTCTCTGTGTTCAGGAACTCCTTGCGGGCTGGTTCTGATCTTCTCCGGACCTACGTCTTCGATACCGCCATGCAGTACCGTTCCCTATTCGACCCGCCGAAGAGCAAAGTGGGCCCTCTAGCGGTGTGGATGAGCGCGCAGGTGGAGGCCTTCACCCACAGCTCGAAGCTGCCAACAACAGGCTTCAGGTGTCTTGGTTTGTCTCTTTGGTGTCGAGCTTCGTCACCGTCCCCCCGGACTCCGCGGAGGAGTTGCCTTTCGATGCATCACAGCTGGCTGCATTGTATAGGTGAGTAGTTGTCGTGACGGTATTCAGTGGTTATAGGGAAGCGTGCGATGACAGCGGGTGGAGGACATTCGGCCTCTAGGCGGAGACAGTTGTCTTTGTGTAGATACTGTTCTCATGCCTCCTCGACTCTTGGCCGGGTCGACTGTGCATTCATGCCTCTCATCGAGCCTCTCTTGGACGCCTACCTGCAGCAGTACATCTGTGGAGTATGTCTGGATCAGATAGCCATGGAGGACTTCAACTCGGAAATGCAGAAGTGAACAGCCGATCAGTCGGTCCTCTTCCCGCTGCCACGGCGTTTCTCACATCACTATCGCTGTATCAGTCGACGACGAACGCTCGAAAGCCAGTTGCTCGCAGAGTCCATGGCACGCAACGGGACCTTTTTCATCCCGGCTCGTGCCGTTAGCTCAAGAGACTCCGGCCATAGCAGTGCTGTCAGGTATCATTGGCTGCCTTCCACTGCCCTTATTCAAGGCCCGGATGACTATGACCTCGCCAGTGTAGATGATAGAGCATCCCTGACCATCTATCTCACCCGGCACCGCCCACTGGCGGTATTTTTCAACGATGTCACAGCCGCGATGAACGAACTACGACAGTGTCCAGCCCTCAGTATCGCGGATCCTGTTGCCAAGTACGCTGATGCCATCTCTCCTCTCGCAGACACAACCTGTCCGAAATAAACACTCGCAGGCATGCAGACGAGGGGTGCGCTTCAAGTGTGTTACATAGTTCACGAGCTGTCCCCTTTTGTGCAACAACCGCTTTGCAGCGTATCATTATGCGCTAGTCGTGAGACATCTGTATCGGAGCAGTTTGGATAGTGTACTCGTTGTTGATTTTCAGGTCCCTCAGCCATTGCTTAGGAGAAGTTGCCCGGTCGCTGCACGATCTAGCGGGTACCATTGCCTCCGCGGATAAGCAGGGTGAGTAGCTGCTGGTCTTATGATGCCGATTCGCTGTCATGAATGGTTGTTCTAATTTCAGAATTGCAAAGAATGACTCGGCACTTTGTCGACATTGTCGTCCCGGTTGTAGCCAGCATGTTCGCAAAGGTCTACGGTGATGCTGCAGAAGGCCTTCTCCCTCGTTCATAACGAAGGTAACGCGGTTGCATCCGTCGTTGTCACGGTGTGATTAGGTGCCCTCGGATGCTCACCTTGATGACTCCTCGGAACCAGTCGAAGCTGGCCGTAGTGAAGAGTCTCAAGACGGAGTGGTAGATGCCGTACACGAAAGTCCACGTTCACCGGAGGGTGCTTCTGCGGTACCCGCATAAGGTTGCGAGTGACATTGGGGGAGTAGTCATATGGGGAACTCTGCCAGCTGGTAGATGTACAGCCAGGCAGCCTCATGCGTGTTTGATGGAAGCAGAATTATCTTGAAACTGTGCGATGTTGGTGACACTGAGTGTTGAGGATGGTGACGCTTTTTAACAATAGTGTGTGACATTTATGTGACAGTTGTTTCCTTCTAGAGGTGATGGTCGTTGCTGAGTACGGGAGGTTGTTGAGGTCTGTGTGACGTCACTTCAGATTTTTCTCTATCATCTATTAACTCTGTCTCAATGTCTCACGATCACGAAGTTCAACACACAATTCTAGTCGGTGCCGTCACCGTTGCGGTAAGCCCGCGATACAGCGTGCTCTAGTGTAGTCACGTATAAGTGGTTTCTGTCAGGTGGTCGGCGCTTCTGCATTCGCAGCGAGGAAGTGGTGGGTCAATTCGCACATCGCTCTGAAGAAAGGACGATCGTTCACAGCGAAGCTCATTGACAAGAGTAAGTTGCAGCAGCCTCGCGAATTTTCTCTCTTGAGCTCACTTGTTATATTTCAGCCGACGTCAGCCATGATGTTCGTCGTTTTACTTTCGCCCTGCCTCACGAAAACGACATTCTCGGCTTGCCAATTGGTCACCACGTGAAGCTCACAGCGAGCATGCCCAACCCAAGGACTGGTACGTTGGGGGACCCCGGATCGAGTACCGGAAGCAATTGTCTTCGTTTGGTGTAGGATTGGCTCCTGTTGAATCGGTGTCGCGTCCCTACACTCCCACGACGCTGGATGACCGCAAAGGATCGTTCCAATTAGTAAGTTACCCTGAGCACTATCACTCGATGATGACATGAATTGCCTCTCCCTCAGGTTGTCAAGATTTACCCAAGTGGCCAGGATGAAAGCCATCCCGATGGTGGTTGGATGTCCCAGTATCTCGACAAGTTGGAGCCCGGTCAGGATTCTATCCAAGTTACTGGTAAGCTAGAAAGTCCCTTCTTGTTTCTCGTCGGTTAACAAGCTGTTCTGTTCAGGTCCGGTGGGTCGTCTCACATACAAGGGTAACGGCATCTTTGACATAGTCCGTAGTGAATGCCAGAGTTGTAACGGTATCAAGAATCTCGGCATGGTTGCTGGAGGTAGGCCGCGGACCACAGCTTTCTCTGGGGTTACCGCGTTGTTAGCCTCACTATCTCTTGTCCTCTCCTGAAAGGTACCGGCATCACGCCCCACTACCAGATAATTCAGCACATCCTTCAAACGAAGGACCCCATGAAGATGTCGTTGCTGTGTGCGAACAAGACGCCTGACGACGTGTTGCTCGGCCCAGAGCTCGCCATGCTCGCTGATACACATCCTGGCCAGCTGAAGGTACGTTTATCGCGCGACTATGCCCTTCACGATTCGGTGATGTTTAGGTTCATCACACTGTGGATAACGCGTCGATGAACCCGAGTTGGAGCGGATACATCGGACGGGTTACTAAGGAGATGCTGAGGGATACCATGCCCAAGCCCGGTAGGTCTACTGCTGCGCTTCTGCGAACTCGAGAGTAACCGGTAACTCGTTTTATGGTGAATCGTCAGGCCCGGATACGCTGATCCTCTTGTGTGGTCCGAAGCCTATGAACGAAGCTGCCAAGGGACTCCTCAAGGAGCTTGGTTATGATAAGATTTACTATTAAGATACACAGAGGGTGTCGTCGTCGGCGAATTATTGCCCGATTCTGTGCCTGCGGAGCTCCCGCACTAGGCCCGTAAAATTTTTCATATATAGTCTGAGGTATCACTGAGTTCTCATCGATCTGTTCGCGGCTTTGTAAGTCTGTGACTACTTGTTGCTGCAGAAGAACGCCATTCTCAAAATGGTCAGATTTATTACAGAATATCGGCGGTTATCTTGAGTTAGTTACTTTTGGGCGAGGTTCGTGGTTGAACCGCGAGGGGAGCGTGTGTACCCAGGTTGGGGATAGGCCTATCGGGGATATGCATGTCGACTCCTATAGCTGTAGTGGCTCTTGTTCGGTTCATTACGGCAACTATTGACTGAGAGTTTATCAGGAGTGTCGATTCACTTCCCAGAAACGCTCAAGTACAGTTTAGATTCGGCGATGGTCGCTGCTTGCGGAACTTCGTTTGCGTGACTCATAGTACGACATGTTCGTTATACCCCTCTCGGTGTGCGCCCAAGTTTCAGTCTTTCGGATGATGATGAACTTTCCCTTGTGAGCGTCAGGACAAGTGAGTATACCCCGTGAGGCTACGAGTATTCAATAAGTTAGCCTTCGAAGGAACTCTAGGAGACAATGTTACCAGTTCATAGGTTGCGTGTAGTACTCCTAGCGTGTGAAGAGCCTCAGTTTACTTGGCGGAGGGGACAACACGGCCACAGGCTGTGGCCCACAGCGCTGCGTAGCTATGCTGGCTAGACAATTTTCGTGAACGTGCTCTCTGTATCAATCCAGATCGAGTTCCGTTGATCGTTCGATAAACTAGATTCTTCTGAAGTAAGTTTTGACTGTTCTCAGTTTCTGCATTTTTGAACTTCGTAATAATGGCCGGTTTGGCGCTGTCATTGTTGGCAAGCACTGTCATCGGTTCCGCCGTTGGTGTTGACATGAATGAGGTGATCTCTACTGGTGGTGGATTCGGAAGTCTCGACAGCAGTAAATCCGTACAGGAGGCTGTCGTCACTCTCGAGGATGGTGTATTCGACGTGAAGGAGATGTCTCGTGACACTCCATTCGCCGTTGCCTCCGGTCTTTATACGGACACTCTCTTCGAGCTCGGCTGGGATCAGCTCCAGTTGGATGCTGGTTCTGATTATTACTCCGACAAGGACAGGATGTACGCCATGGGTATGTTGGAGTCTTACTTCATCCACGACCGTATCTACAAATTCTGGGAGAACTTCGACCATAACGATCTTGAGAGCAGCCCAGCTGGTGTGAAGCAGTGGTTCAAGGACCAGTGGGAGTATGTGAAGATTATGACTCAGACCAGCAACGAGACCTTCTGGCAGAACATGGCCCTCATCGAGGCGCAGACTGAAGGATACATTGATGGTTATCAGAAGTTCCACTCAGAAGGTGAAGACATCGACCCTCTCGATATGTACATCCTTCAATCATGGGGTGATCTCGGTGATGTACAAGAAGGCTTCCGTGCTGCTGCTAAACAGCCTGCTGAGGACCTCGCCACAACTCCCGATGCCGACGCTGACTTCGAGGCTGGCCCCGGTACTTTGAGTCATGGTAGCTGTACCTCGATGATTCGCCTTATGGATGATGGTGAGATTGCTGTTGCTCACAACACTTGGCGTAGTTATGAAGGTTTCATTCGTGTCTTCAAAAGGAACACTTACCCTAATGGACTCACTGTGACTATGAGCAGCACCCCTGGTCTTATCCACAGTAAGGATGACTTCTATGTGCAAGAGAACGGCAATCTTATCGCTGTCGAGACTACCAACAGTATGTATGATCAGAAGATCGCTGCTACTTTGGCTACCAATCCTGATGCCCGTCACGTTTGCCTCTCGTGGCAGCGTGTTATGTCCTCGATCGTCTTCTCGAGTACCGCTCCTGAGTTCGTGGACAGCTTCGTGGAGCAGGCCAATTCTGGAACCTACAACAACCAGTGGATGGTTGTTGATGTTAACCGTCATCATGAGGGTGCTACTGATGAAGTTGCTATGATTGTTGAACAATCCATCGGCTACTCCCATAAGGGTGATATCTCCAGCGTTCTCCTCGACAGAGGTTACTGGAAGTCTTATAACATCCCCTACTTCCCCGATGTCTACGAGCAGATGGGCTATAATGATTCTGATAAGCAGAGTAGTTATCATCAGTGTGCTCGTAGTGAGATCAGTGATCGTGATGGTCCTCATCTGGCCAACTTGGAAGATGTTATGTCCTTCTCGCGGTACAATGAGTATCTCACCGATCCTATTTCTGAGGGATGCGCGAGACTATCCATCGCCTCTCGTTATGATCTGAGTACTCAGGCTAAGTGCGGTGCCGGTGCTGGACCTCAGGCTTTCGGAGCAATCGATGCCAAGGTTGTCACCTCCAAGGATCTCACCACCGTTCATGCTGTTTCTGGCCCTACCAGCGATCCTGAGAACGGCATCCCTGTCTTCCAGTGGTCGACCTCTCCTGTTGATCATATGATCGAGCATGTTGGTATGCCCGACCGCTACGACTTCCCTTGGGTGAGGTTCAATGGTGAGAGTTGGTCTCTGAAGTCCCTCGATGATTCTGCCTGTGATCATGCCGATCATGTCCGTATGAACCCTCCTGCTACCACTACAACTACTACCACAACAACAACTACTCCTACCAGCGCTCTTCGTGGTGGCAACTAATTGACTTCTATATTATCGCACAGCGTGCAGCTCTAATGAGCTTTTATTCCGTCACGAGCGAGTTGTGCCGTAGACGACGCATCAGTTCTGTTTTTTAACTCTCTGTTAAGTGGTCCCCTCTTGGGGACGTTTAACCTTTCCCTCGTTGACCCAATGCGTTTCAAGTTTTTGCGTTCAAAGTCTAGGCATCTTGGGGACCGGTATTGGACTAAAGTCGTACCATCAAACTAGCGTTTTCGAATCAGATAGTCGCATGAGGACGCATTTGGTGGCAATCACGCAGGGGGTTGCATCCTTTTCCCAGCTGTGAGTGAGAGCAAACTACAACGGGTCGCATTTTCTTCCCGGATCGAGATCGCGTCCTCAACAGCATCCACAATACGTGACCCTGTTCTAACTCCTCGGTTTGTCTATCCATGCTAGTATTTGCCTGACGGTGATGTCTCCTGATGTTGCGGGCGATTTCGCTCTCGCAGGCACTGCATTTCTTTCGAGGAACGAAGCCCTATCACTTATCAAGCACTTGTCCAGTTCTCGAACTTTAGAGACCCCGAACTCCGAAGCTCTAGCCCTGTCACGGCCACCTAAACTTGATCGCCGTGAATATTGAGCGATTCGAAAAGTTGTACATAGCTGGTGGGTTGACCCAACGGATTCTGCCAATGAGAGAGAGTAGTCATCATTGAGAGTTCGGGGGGATCTTGGTCTATTCTCACAAAGCCGGGTTCGGCGTCGGCCTTCGAAGTCACACACACGGGGAATTCTGTCGGCGAGCTACCGCACAAGTGGCACAAGGTAGGTTCCTCGGCACCCTGGCCTTATGCGTGATTCTCAACTAACGCAACCCCACGCATGTAGGAAATGGTCTCGCATGTCATTCTAATTTAATACTAGTCCTCGGCTCCTGAAAGCTGAGCCGTTCTCCAATAACTCACAAGTGTTTCCACCTGTTCTCCTTCCGCTTTTTGGGTGGGCTTCCCGCGCCACCGAGTCTTCATGCTGATTCGCGGGTCGCGACGGCGCTCGAACGTCATCCAGAGAGCAAGGCACGCCACAAAGAGAATGAACCCGGCAGCTGCGTATCTTCACGCGAGGACGTATGCGTGGGACGTAGAAACATCCTTGAAAGAAAGTCTCGGACGGTCAATGCTCAGGTGCTTTGCTGGCATGAGAAGCAGTTCGATTGGAATGGCTGCAAGACTCGCACGACAAGACTTCCAAATCCAAACCAACCGACATCATGGCCGCAATTGTACGTCCACGTCGAGCAGCATCGTCGTGAGTGTGTTTCTCGGGAGCCCCACCAGTGTGCTGTTTCAACCTGCCGTATGACGCATGCTGTACGCGTTTTCCCTCATAAACCCACTCGTCGCCCTCGGGTTTTATCAGTTGCTGGTCGTTCTTGAACGCTGCAAGCTTGGTGAAATCATCTCCCTCACACGACGTCGACACGGCAAGTATCTGAACCCGGTAGGGAGTTCATAAAAAGAAGAGTTCTAAGACCTCACCGAATGTTTCTTGTTATGGTCGACGGATACCGTGGCGACCCTTGTTGCAGAGGAGGAGACCCGACCGAGAAGTGTCTCGACGATCGCTTTCGCTTCTGGCCCGATATCGCATGTACTCTCACTGTTCGCTCCAGTCGACGTTTCTGCAACCAACGGACTCGAAAGACTTCGAGAATGACCCCGAGTGAATCATGCAGGATCGTTCCACACGTTTCACTGCCAAAACAGCAGCTGGACTGGACGTCACTCTAAGGAAGCTGATGAAGCCTGACATCTCGTCCGTACTAAATAACCAACCTGAATACTACATTGGAATAGTACTCCCATGCAATACGGGGTGGTTTTCCATCTTACTAATGCCCAGGAATGACAAATTCGAATGCCAAAATTGTGACTCACAATTTGTTCCCCTCATTTGAGTGCGAATAAACGAGACGAATGACGAAGCTCTTACCACCGCCCATCCCACAAGAGCCTCGTAGGGACTCGCAAAAGGCAGCAGGGAGGACGACTTCGAGTTCACCAGTAGGTGACTGAAAACGCAGCTTTGCAGGGTCACGTGATCCTCTTGCCAGGCCAGCACCTTCTCCAAGACGTCGGGGCTGCAAACGAGGCCGCACAGGAGGGCGTGGATATTCTCCCGGCAACCCGGACACTGACCGAGCTTGGACGTCGGGGCATCATGCACGAACGCAAGGGCGTGGCTCAAGCTGAAGATGAAGGCGTGACGCCTTAGACGTCAGTCGAGCCCACGTCAGCAGCCGTCCTACACTTCATCCACGGCGAGCAGCTGACCCTCAGTGCAGCAAACTCCTCGCGTCCAGTATGCGCAGGAACCCTCAGAGGTGACTGTACGATCGCCAGGGGTCTCACCAGTAAGGGGGCACTGCCGCGGCGAGTGCAGGGAGCGACTATCAGAACAACCACCAGATTGGAGATGACTGGGGTCATCGTCCTACTCGGGCACCTTCATCAGCGTTACGCTCTCTTGGAGGCTTACCGACTCTACGGGACCGGAGGCCTCCTGACAGACGAGGGACCCGAGCTTAAACGACTAGCCGAGCGCATTTTAGTGGCTACCAGCTGTACTAGACTTATGCCGTCATCGGTCACTTCAGCCCAACCTTCAGCCACCCATGCCCTATGATGATGGTGTGAAGAGGACAGGCCCGAACTGTCTAGTCCGTCCATCGCCAACACGCTGGCGATGAGCGAAAGAAGCCACTCGAGGGTCATCTTCATGGTGAGTAGAAATGCTATACTACTCTGTCAATCACTACTCGCACTTCTAGGGAAAATGAAGCACAAGTGTTGACAAGACATCACACATTGGCGGACCCCTTTGGTTCGATCCAATCCGCTGAACCATTGAGCCTTGGCGCGAATCTCGAGGTCCTATGAGCTCTTCTCACCGGGCCCACCCTGTGGTTTACACCAACCAATGACCCTAGGTTGGCTATGGCGCTGTTCAGCGGGTTCTCCGTGACACTCACAACTCAACACTCTCATAGTTGAAACGAGGGGCAGAACACTGAAGTCACATCAGTTGCAAGCGATGGGTCAGATGGTCCTTATGCCTTGAGGCCCTTCATCTCCAAGAAGGCCTCCTGGTTGGGCTCACGTCCGAGGAACTCCTTGAGCATCTCCGAGGCGTCTACTGCACCACCACGGGACAGGATGGTCCTGACAGGATGACCATTGCGAGCAAATCAAAATGACTGCGACAAGGAAACCCACTTCCTGTACTCCATGCCGGTCTCGGGGTTAAGGAGGTTATGAGGCTTCTTGAACTTAGTCAAGAATAGGTCATCAGCGAAAACCTCCGCCCACAAGTACGAGTAGTATCTGAAACGCGTACAAGCCGCTGAGCGTGAGTTGAGAGTTCCTGAGTTGCTCAGAGCTGAGCAAGTCGCACAGGTTGGAAGACGTCACGCTTACTTGGCATCATAGCCGCACATATGGCCGAAAGTGGCGGGGAAGTGGCTGCCCTCCTGCTGCTTCACACCCATAGTCTGCAGGGAGATGTCGTTGAAGGTGGTGGTGATATCACTCGGAGGGTTCACTGAAATGGTCACATACGACCCGCTAGGGGGCGGAGAGGTGTCTTACCTCCGTGGATAGTCTGATCGAAGTTGTCAAAGACCAACTGCCTTTGAGTGTTGATCCCCTCATTGGCATCACGAGACTTGATAAGCTTTTCAATAAGGTCATCAGGAAGAGATTCATGAGTCTTGTAGTGGCACGACAATCGCTTCAAGATCTGACCAACCGGACGAGGTTTCGCAGTCGAAAGATCAAAGGCATATTACGTCCTTCTCCCAGCACCAATTTTCCAGCATCTGTGAGGGGCACTCGACGAAGTCCTGTTCCACACTCGTGCCTACAAGACACAGGCCTTGGATGTCGAGGACAGAGGCGGACTGCCCTACCGGCGAACTCGGCGTACTCGACGTTCTCAGCACAGATGTGATGCATGCAATGGCCGAACTCGTGGAAAAAGGTGACGACCTGAGCGGAGCGACGCAGTGACGGCTGATGAAAGCGACAAAAAGAACTACTACTTCGTCGTGAGTGAGAAGGGACGGCTTGGTCGGGGTTGACTTGGTGAAGTTGCAGACGAGAGAGCACACGCCGTAGCTCCTCTTGCCCTTGTACTGGACATTGGGCTGTAGCGGGGAACAGGGCTGCGTGGGAGTATCTGTAGAAAAGGGTGTGGCGGTGGCGTTAATCGCAGAGGGCACAACCTACTTTCCCTCCCTAGGGAACATGTCCATATAGCAGTAGCCGATGAAGCGACCATCAGCAGCATCATTGACGGCTAGGCAGACGACATCCTCGTGCCACACGGGCTGGTCGGTCACCTGATAAGGCAGCCATCGAGCCCCTAATGCTTCCTCACAGCGGCAGACAAGCGGTGAAATCCTTATTGACAGAACATGTAAAAAACGGCGACGGCATTGAACCCTCTTACTCCTAGTGAACTTGAGTCCAAGGATGCTCTCATAGAGCTCCAATAGAGTCTTGAGGACATGTTCGAAGGGGAAGTACTCTTGGATGAGAAGCTGGTCTGAAGGGAAGGAGGCAGAGTTGGCTAGAGAGCGGTACTAGCATAACAACTCACCAACAGAATAGTTCTTCTCCTCGACGAGGTTACGGTAGTAGCTGAGGTCGTAGGAATCAAGAGGCTCTTCCACGGTCGCGCCCTGAAGGGGAGGGTATCCAAGAAGCTCAACGATAGAGATGAAACCTACAGTATCCTCCTTGCGCAGATCCTTCAACAGCTTCATGTCGCTAGCTCCACGACCCCTGATCGACAGAGCGGCACATGCACAAGGAAAGCGAGAAGCTGTAGCGGCGGGAAAGGCCAGACCACCCCGGTGTGATCGTATTACTTCACCTTGTCCTCAATACCGTGGAGGAAGTCCCTCACAGTAGGAGCGTTCTTGGCCATCTTCAACTCGGTAGCGAAATCGGCGTGGGACGGGAAGCCGAGGATTCCAGCCTGTCAATCAGCATTCAGGAAATTCCCCGTGGGGAAGCCTCTTCCCACATACCCTCTCCTTCCTGAGCTTCACGAGTTCCGCAAGAATCTCGGTGTTGTCATCAGCACAACGATTGTTGAAGGCGCTGAGGAGCAGTACAGTCAGAGGCAAGCCCGCCGCCAAAAGGCACCTACAAGTCCATCTTCCTGCGGGTCTCACGGACTTTGCACTTCTTCGCAATAGGAACGTAATGGGGGTATTTCAGTGTTACCTGAGACAGGGGATAAAAAGGAGGGACGGGGAGTTGAACCCGGGTACTTTGTATTTGCCCGATTCGGTCTTTTCCAATGTCTCGAGGAAGTCGTCGGACATGCCATCCAACTCTTCCTTAGTGAACTCCAAGTACCTAGCGCGGACGGATGGTGGCCTCCCCCAATCGCTATTTTCCTAGTCGTAAACATGCGATGGGAGCACTTGGGAGCAGGCCGTGCATCTCAGAGGAATATATTCTGCCTGGCTTGTGCATCCGCACGTGGACATATTTTCAGGCGAGTCCTTCCTGCGCCCATAGTCTCTGCGCGGTAATTTCGCTCACGCCGATCCTCCCAACGTAGGATTGCTACTAGGAAAACCTCTTCCCGTGCACATGCTCCCCCGGATGGCCGAGATGGGCTTAAGAGGTCACCGAAGCCACCCAACGCCGTGGGAGGTAAGAGTGTCGTCGTTATTACAGTGTTCTCCTCGCCGAGGTTTTTACTGAACTTGATGGACAGCTCAGACATCCTCTTCTTCATCTTCTCGATCTCTTCTCTGGAAGCCTCATCCAAATGCAGGCCATTACGTCTGCCTTCCTTGATGGAACGATCGAGCAACCTTGCAAGTGACGAGGTCCAAAGATACCCTTTTTCGAACACCTCAACACCTTTCACTCTCAGCGTCCATCTGAGGATGCTGCTCCTGCAAGGCCACTAGGACATCGAAGACGTCTTTACGCATGGACATCTCCACAAGATGCTCCGATAGTTTCTAAGGACCAGAACCTAGCCAAACCCAAAGTGGTACTCGCCGACTGCCCACCTGATCAGCCTCGGAGCTGGCCTCCCTGACTTCCTTGTCAGGGGAGACATTCTGCAGGAACTCCATAGAGCTATACCGAGGGTAGAAGTCGACCCAGAACTCATTGGGCACGCCGAGGACGTTGTCGACGGTGATGTCGGAGCCTGAAGGGGGGATAGCAATGACAGGAAAGAAGGGGAAGAGATGGTACCCTTCAAGGCAGCTAGACGGTTGTGCATGTCTGTGGACTCCTTGATGAGCTCGGTGGTCTGGGCCTTGATGTCATCGACCGTGAGATCGAAGTTCAACTTATTGAGAGAGGTGCTGAGAGGACGATGCTGATGATGATTGGAAAGGGACCAGACCCGCGACTATCGGACACGAGCCTACTGGGAGATCCGAGCTGGCCTGTTGAGATAGGTCCAGAGGAGAGCTAGTAGAAGCGCAATGAATGCCGTGATACGATAGAGGTCCAGACTGAGACCATCTAGTAGTCATGAAAGGATGGATGCCGGCATAGGTGAACGATAGAGTGGCCCGTGACCTACCTCATGAATCTTGCGAAAGGTCTGATAAGCGATGGTCGAAAAAAGGTGGGACTGGACAGTGGACGGAGGACCGCTGTTAACATAAAACCTACTGATGAGAGAAAGGAAGTTACGTGCTGCTACGAAGGAGGTCCCATTGTGTGCTTGTCCCTGTGCGAACGGAGTTTTCACTCCGATTTCGAAAGGTGACAAAGAATCTCGGAAAACTAGCGGAGCGATGCTGAGAGGGACATGATCATTACGTCTCTATGGCTAGCATGCACGCGAGCTCACGTGCTCCAGCGTTGAGTGTGTGTGTGAAAGTTCTATGGCGTATGGAGGGTACATGTCGCCAAGACGTCCGTGAATCATAGTCGAGCAACTTAGAGTGACTTTGCCCTTCACAGAAGATCTCTAAGTGGGCGGAACCTCGGCGCCCTTCGCCACGCCGGAGAGGGTTGGTCAATGATTGACATGGTGAGGTCCTCCCATCGACAACACTTTCCCGGGCTTGTTTGAATGGAACTAGAAGGGATGAGGGACGGCAGAAGGATTGAATTATTGGTATTGCACATTCAGGGTAACAACACCGCCAGCCTTGTAGTCCGTTACACGAGTTATACCTATCACTTGGGACTCCATCAATCTGTAAAGACGGTCGATTCTGTTTGCAGGGTCGTAGCCTGCTCTCACATCTCTCTACCCTCATACTTTTCTGAGTCAGCTCAGTAGTTAGCCGGTGACCTTCAAACAGTAGTTATCACGCAGGACGATCAAACATGTGCAAAGTATGATCCTGTGCTTCTTACAATGGTCATCTGTGTGCAGTATACTCTCCAGAGAGGCACTTGGATGAATCGATCAAAATGGCGCGCGCTGATTTTCGGTTTCACGTGCATTGCGTTCACCAACTTCACTCTCTCCCTCCCCCTACATCATGTCCGGTGAAAGGAAAGTCTACGTCGGGAATCTTGAGGAAGGTGCTCCCTAGGGGTGGTTGCGTCTCTCGATTAGCTGGAGTCCTGCGGTCGTGGGCGTCAGTGACTAACTTTACGACCCATCACTTTGTTTTACAGGCACTCGAGAGGAGGAGCTCGAGAAGGTGTTCAAGCGATATGGCGGACTAGAGTCCGTCTGGGTGGCTCGGAATCCTCCGGGATTCGCTTTCGTTGTAAGTAGCGAGGCCGATGGTTGCCGGGGTATCATTTGACGTAGCTGTGGTCGATGTTGTTGTTGTTCTGATTTCCTTGTTTACAGGGCTGAGTGACTGAGAGGGTTAGCCTCCTGCTCGTCTGGTCCTGTTACGAGCTGCTAGAGCTACAGCATCATTCTCCGCTACATTACCACCACTGAATCGTCGCCTATCTGCATCATCATACGACAGAGAAATAGCCACAGCCGACCTGCTGCTTCACGATCATCATCAAATCTTCATCGTCCGCTGCTCCCTGCTACTTTGTCATCCTCCTCGCTGTAGACGTTTGAGGACGCTCGAGACGCTGACGATGCCTGCAGAGGAGAAGACGGCAAGGATTTCAATGGACGAAGGTAAGCCTACTTCCGCCCGAGGATGGCAGATTTCTGTATCGTTCTTTCTAGCATTCGAGTCGAGATCGCTAGACGCAAGTCTGGTAAAGGCAAGGGAAAGGGCAAGGGGTTCAGCAGTTGGTATCGTGGTGGTAAAGGCGGTGACTACGGTGGCGGCTATGGGGGCTATGATGGTGGATACGGTGGCGGCCGAGATGCTGGGTACGGCGGTGGTTACGGCGGTCGTGATCGCAGTAGAAGTAGGTGGCTTGCGATTGGCATTGAGATGAGGATCCGTTTTCTGTCTCGTAAGGTACCAGTAGAGATCGCCGTAGACAGAGGACAAGATCCCGCTCCGGTTCAAGGGATAAGAATTTCGATAGACGTTGAGTACGATGACAGTACCCTAATCATTGGTACTTTTTATTATTACTACCAATCCACTGTTGTTGTGCTGTGAGGGGACTTGGCGATACGTTTGTCATGTAGTTGATAGAGATCGTCATGGCTTCAGAAGGGCGCAAGGTCTTCATTGGCAACCTGGATCCTGGTGAGGGGATGAGTGAGGATGCGGAAAGTTGGTATTGGTGGTTCCCTTGGCAGGTGTCCGACCTGGTGATCTTGAGCGTATTTTCGAGCGTTACGGCCGAATCGAGCAGACTTGGGTTGCTAGGAACCCGCCGGGATTTGCATTCATTGTAAGCAAAGGGTCATCACTTCACTCGTATGAATGGCTGCTCGTACGGTTGTAAGAGCTTTCCTGTGACGTTGGTTCGGTGGATAGGGCCGTCAACGCCATAACTTCCATCACCGTCCGACTCTGCTACGATCGTCCGACCGTCGGCGGCGGCGGCTTCGACTCTTCGCGTCAATTCCACCTCCCTCTCCCATCTCTTCCTTCAACTCGTCGTCACCATCATGAAAATAACAAGGGCCTTGTTATGGAAGTGTAACGAGGAGGTGCAGCGTCTTCGCGACGACTACACGCACCTTTCGTGTCGGAGGCCGCTACGACGTCGTATCGAGTGAGTATTTGTAGACGTTTTGCGACTCGCGTGATGCGAAGGATGCCGTTGACAGTGAGGACGGGCGCGACTTCCAAGGGAAGAGGTGAGGGCTTGGCTGGGCATCATCCGCCTCGTGCGTATTCTCTATTCCTTCAGGATGCGTGTAGAGATATCAGTCTCCCGTAACGAGCGCGGTGGAAGAGGTCGCAGCATGTGGGAGCGAGGTCCGCCTAGGAGATCGCGAAGTGAGCGTCGGATCTCGCCATAGTAGCGCTGTATCCTTCTTTTCAGGCCGATCTCGCGATCGTCGTTCTCGGAGCCGGTCAGACAGTCGCCGTGAGAAGGGGCGCTCTCGCTACGACAGATAGTGAGCTTGGGTGCTCGGCAATTGTTCTGTCGAATAATCGCTGTCCTTCAGTCGCTCGAGATCCCGTTCGTCCAGCGGGTCCAGGTCGAGATCTGGCTCTGGCAGCCCGACCAAGTCCAAGTCTCGTCCCGCTGAGGATAAGGAGTAACCTAACGATATTGCCATTATTACACTAACTCTCTCCTGGCGCTTGTGTTGTTAAACGCGATCTGGTGGAGTATCGTCGCGCGCCACGAAATTACCGTTTGCCTTTTCAGTTGGATTTTTATCTTGTCCCGTCATCTCGCTCCGCTTTATTGTTGTTCGTGGTATTTTCCGTGCACAATCCACGACTATCAGTCCGGCTACCGATGTTTAACTAGGTTTCTGTGTAAACCTAGAGGAGCTCTTCGACGCTTCTTGCCGCCCTTCCGCTGCGGTCGCTGTGGTGTTGGTCGTAAAGAACAACGCCGACTTGACGAAGAGGTCCGGTCAGGATACCAGTTGAAAGTGGGCGAAATTGATCCACAACTGATTGTTAAGAAGGAGCTCTCCGATGACGAGCTCGTCGATTATGGTATACAATTGGCTCAACTCGCGAGTGTTGCCAAGAGCAACGGTAAAAAGGTGCATTATCTGCACTTCGCTAAGGCAAGTTGGCGCTGCGTCCTTGCCTGAAAGGGTCAGGATCATTTACTTCAGGACTTCCTCATGGAAGCTTTAAGTCGTCAACAAGAGAATATCGGCTGTCGTGGCATCAACGACGAAAATATGGAACAACAGGAAGTTCTCGATCTGGGTAAGTGCGAATGGTTGTAATTCGCTTTATCGTTGTGGTTGCTCAGATTCGAGCATTGATGCTGCCGATAGCCTGCGGGCCCATCTCGCAGCGGTCCTCGTGACTCTCGGGGAAGATCCTCAAGTGGTAAGAGAGAAGCTGGGTCCTTGTGAAGCTCAGGAGGATGTGGCTGGGGAGGCAATGCCAGCGGTGAGTTATTCACGATTGTGGCATTCGGAGCATCTTATTTCGTATCTTTTTTCAGGTGGATGTCGTGGAGAGTGTGCATAGCACGGCTCCAGTCAATGGGTCGGCGGCAGCGGCAGTGCGAGAATGCATCGCTTTCGATTCGCCGCAGAAGTCGTCCTCGGCAGGGAAGACTGAGGTTGGTTGTCTCGGAGCTCTCAAATGTTCACGCCGGCCGCTTCCTCAGAGCAAGTCTGGCCGCCTTCGGGTCGAGGCCTCCAAGGGTGATACATCACTGCCAGTGTGCATTCGTTTGTATTGTTCCGTGCTGCAGCGCCGCCACGACCCCCTCCGGTGAGGGTTTCTGTTGAAGGGCCTAAAAAGCGGCCAGTAGAGAGAGAGCGAGTGAAGAGTGTCGAGGTAAATTCGGCAGCGGCAAGCCGTTTGTGAGGCTCCTTGACAGGTTCTAGATCCGGGAGGCGGGTCAGGAGGCAGCAGTCTCTTCCTCGGAGCCCACCACTCACTCTCTGCAGCGAACCATGCTCTCGATGAGTCGGAATTATGTTCCTCTGGGGGGCCTTTCCATCGACGAGGAGGACGACGAGGATGCACTAAAGGTGGGGGCTAATACCGCGGTTATGAGAGTCGAGAGGTGGCGTTGACTGCAGGATGGCTGCTACGTGAGATTGGACTCCACCGACGCCAAAGGAGGATCGGTCTTGTGGAGCTCTCCGCCATCCGAGTTGGCGACGGAGCGTAGCAAGGCAATCGCTCCAAGCGCGTTGATGCTCTCGACTATGCGTCCAGACATGCTCGATGACCAACGAATGCGACTGGTGGGGAGCAGAGGCAGTCCTCTGAGACGCCTCAGTATGGCTGTCTTCAGGTGAATCTGAGTATGATGGCAGCGTCACCCAGTATAGCGGCCTCGTCTCTTGGAACCCTAGCCGTGAATGGCCCCCTCGGCAGCCCCTGCCTCTCTTCCTGTGCCTCATTGGCTCGTTCATGCTCCAACTCCTCACTGGCGGCGGCGATGTCCCCGCGGGTGTACGATAGAGCCAACCTTGCTGCCTCCAGTGCTGCCATCAACAACATGCATTTGCAGGTAATGCCGGGTTCTTGGAACTCCTGTCATTGTAGCTGCTGGGTCAGGTTCGTATCCACAATGGAGTTTCTGGGGAGGAGCAGTCTCGGTTCGACTTACCTTTGGCACAGGCCGGCGGGAGTAGGTCGTCATCGCACTCAGTTCGACGGCGATATTTCCTTCCCTCGTCAGGCCCTGAGTCAGTTCTGTTTACTTTGGATAGATTCTGTCAGCACTTTTCCTCTTGCCCGATTCAGAGGCTCCAATGGCTCTGCCATGATGGAGAGAAAGTCACACGTACTACACAGTCTTCGGGCGTGCCCTGTGTGATTGTAGTTGGCAGGTGAGCGTTGTGACGTAAGGATGCTGGCCTCCGCCCTGGACCACCCTGCCCCGCTACCAGCACTACTGCTTTGTAAGAACCATGTCAAGGTATTGCTGTATGATAGTCACGGTATGGTCAGGCACGGTTCCTATGACGCCGGCTTGCGAGATGGGAGTCTTTGTACCACGGCAAGGGGAGGGGGACCCTATCCGACTCAAGTCCCTTTACCCGAGACGGGTCGCAGGGACCGGCCCTGTGGAGGTAATGGCTCGCTGTCCCCATCGTTGTGTTGTATCGAGATTTATACATTAGTATCGTCTCCATAGACGTTATTACAACCTCATTTGGTGAAAAGATGGTATATCGGTTATGAGATTTTAAGATGATTAATAAGTGTTAGTATAATGCATATAATGGACGAACATGCCTATCATCAGTAATTATCTATTGTTATTTCTCAGTTGCGCCTCGGCACCTCCTACCTACCGGAGGGCCACGTATACTCGGTAGTGTTCACCAGCCAGTGGGATTCTGGCCAGATGTTCACAGCCGATTGTGCTGTTAATGCAGGTTGGTCTGCAACTGCCTGCCGCAGCTCCGGGATCGGCCTTTTTCAGACCGTATGGGGGTTGTGCTGATGGTACCATCAGAGCTCTTGCATGCCGCTTGGTTCCAATACGGCAACGACCTCTACGATGTGAGTGCTTCTGTCTGGTCTGCCGAGTATCTTCACTACTGGTCTCGTAGGTTCACCTAGTTATCGATCGAAAATATCGTTCTGAAAACCGCCGCGCCCTCACGGTCCAGTCCCCGAGCGAGATAGGGTCCTCTTCTAGCGGCACCGAGGGCTCTCTCAGCTTCGAGGTCTTCGATATGGAGAGGGACAGCAATGCTGCTATAGTAACCTAAACGAACTCTAATTATTCCACCCAGCGGCCCTTCTTTCAGGACGGCACCTCGCCGTATCGCAATACGCCAACTAACTGGACGCCCTTGTCCGACTGACCGTCGCCAAGGTCTTTTGAATGCTCTCAGATTGCATGTGATGATTCTTCTTCTCGATTGCCTATAATTCGCTTGGCTGCTTATCCGTATATTATTTTTGTCATCTGGTGAGAGGCAGTTCCTATGTCAAGCCTCTCTCTGTCGTCTAACACTGGTCATCGGCCTGTCCCGTGATGGACGAACGATTAAGCCCTCGTGTAATATTCCGTACTCCGTCTTCACGATTCGACAATTAGGATCGTTCACGAACTGCTGCTACTGCTCCTGCTTTTGATGATGCATGACGCTGAGCCCACTTGGATCGAGGGAAGGAGACAGTTGTTGTGTTGGCCTAGTGGTGGAGGGCGTGGCGTTGATGATAGACCCTGATGGTAAATGGGATGATGGAAGGTGGAATAATTACGAATAGTCTGGGAGGGCTGCCTGATGGATGAAGCGTTAGGATTTGCCTTTCTTGTCTTTGCTGCTTCCCTTCACCTCATTGCTATCTGAAGATGGGCAGACGGAAAGGGTAGTACTGCTGGGCCTTGAAGAAGCACCGCATACTCTCCGTCCTCTCGAGTCTGTCGCATTTCCGCCTTTTCGGCTTTGTGGAAGTGCTCATGTGAACGCCTATGATGCTGTTACTGCGCGAGTTGTTCTTCTATGCCCGCGGAAATATTACCTCTTTACTGCGTGAGAGCACGAAAAGGCGTCGTGGGATGATTGGAGGTGTTCATTGGAACTCTCCCGACTTTCAAACGAAGCGCACTTGAGGTTGAACTTGGAGAGTATAGAACCATCTTTGGAGCTCAGTAGATGCTTTTCGAACAATAGGTGAAAATTAGATGCCCCCTTGGGAAGGTGATTACCGAGGTTTCGAAGACTTGAGGGGAGTATCAGTATATTCTCTGCTATTGTCATGCTCTCGAGTGGGCTGCCGCCGGTGTGGTGAAATGGTGTTTGTGATTTCAGAAAGGCGATGAAGGCAGCGAGGCCGAAGCCAAAGTTGGACACTACTTTCGATTGTCCATTCTGCAATAGTGAGAAGTACTACCGATATCTTCATGCACCTCAATTCACAGGGTTTGTCGTATTCGACGCTCGTCTCCGCGGTAAAAGGTGACTACAGCAGCTTCAGTCGAGTCATCGGTGATTCAGAATTTCTTCGAGTGGCGTCGAAAGGCGTCATCGCGAGCATAAGCCTCGCCTCGTCTAGCGTCTCGTCGAAACTCGATGTGGCGGATCACTCTGGGATAGTATCATCCCGCAGGTCGATTGAAGTTAAGATGGATCGCCAGAAGAAGATAGGAACTCTGCGGTGTAGGATGTGTCATGTTGATTACCAGATGCGGATACAATGTAATAAGGAAGCTCTTGGAGGGCCTATCGGATCGGACAGTCGTAGCGGGACTCCGGCTTTATTCAATAAAAGTGCTAACGCTGTCGTGGGGAAATTTGCAACTGGGGAGGTGGAGTACGTGCTCCGCGATTGGCACTCGATCGAACCTGAACGTGTGTTGGGGAGAGATAGACGGTCATAAGGAGCCTTACTGCATCAGATTTGCACGAGCCAGTCGACGTGTACGCCCATTGGGTTGATCAGTGTGAAGAGCTCAATCAACGTGAAAGAGATGAACGGTCCTCCAAGAGACGAAGGCTGGATGAAGACTCTCTCTCGTAGGGAAGCCTTGCTCTGGTCACCGGCACTTGTCGATTTTTTCAGGGAGTCCGAGTCTGGCGAAAGTGACTATTGATAGAGAAGAAGTACCATTTACGATCACCCCCACTGTTGCTTCCCTGAGCCCATTGTCTTACTGTTGACGTTAATGTTTGGTGCCGGAGGGAGGAGGGGTCTGTACTGCAGTGGAAGTTCTTGTGATGGGGCGAGGTCGCAAAGGACATGCTGCCCGACCGCCTGCGCTGGTTCGCACCGAAACGGTGAAGACGGATGACGATGAGTTTCATGCAGAAGGGGGAGGGGCTCATCACAGTGCTGTTGGTAATGTATGTCCCTTCTGCTGAGTGATTGGCCTCAGTATGTGCCATAGGCTCCCCGTCTCGGAGCAGCAGCAGTGCCGTTGCGGGAAAGAAGCAAGTGGGTGGCTATATCCTGGACCAGAGGATTGGCAGAGGGAGCTATGCCCAGGTGGAAGCGACTCTACGACGAGGGTTCGGATGTATTTCCTAATAGGTGTGGCGGGGCCATATGATATCTCATCCTGATAAGCTAGTGGCAGTGAAGGTGATCAACAGGGGCACAGTACAGGAGACTAGCCAGCTGAGGCAGGAGGTAGGCTCAGAGACGATCTATTGGTGGGTGGGCTAGGGTTTCACTTCAGGTCAGCGCGTTGAGGAAGCTGCGACATGAAAACATCGTACGTTTTATAGACCTACGTAAATCCCAGGGACATTTCTATTTGGTGCTCGAGTACTGTGAGGGTGGGGATCTGGCCCAGTTCATGCAGGCTAGAGGAGGCAAGCTGGAGTACGATCTGCTGCTTTTCTGCAAAGGTGTACTACTGTTTTCCCTCACACAGGCCATCACTCACCCGTCGGTTCTTCGCCCAAATCTGCGCTGGGTTATCGTCACTTCATCTGCAGCCATCACCACTGATACACAGAGACATCAAACCACAGAATGTTCTGCTTTCGTTTAGCTACCTTTCCTCGGCCGAAAGTGAGCTGGGCCATGCCATTGCTGCAACGAGAAACCCACCAAGAGCTGAGAGTGACGTTTGGTTACTCCTTCTTCAGACTCGCCAGCCAGCTCGATATCGTCTGGTCCGAGTGCGATAAGCGACGAGATGTACATTTTGAAACTAGCTGACTTCGGCTTCGCTAGGTTCGGTCTGTGTTCCTGGAGAAATTCGAGTTTGGATGTCCTCAGATCGTTGCAGCCCACTGACATGGCAGCAACTGTGTGCGGCAGCCCCATGTACATGGCACCGGAAATATTGAGACATGAACGGTGATAGATTTTCGGCGCATGCGGGATCTCTCACGGAAATGGTGTGCTATTCGGGGGGATTTCTATGAAACAATGCGTTTGACCCCTCACTTGTGGACAACAACCCGTTGTCACAATAGCGCGCATTTCCGAGCAGAAAAATGACCCCGGCCCGATTCGAACGGACAACCTTCTGATCTGGAGTCAGATGCGCTACCGTTGCGCCACAGGGCCTATCGATATTGTGTAAGCTGGGATCGCCTAACCCGCCCTTCAGGTACGACTATCGAGCGGACCTGTGGTCCATTGCCTGCATTCTGTACGAGATGCTCCATGGGTATCCTCCGTACCCCGGGGCTCAGAGTACCATCGAATTGCTCAAACGCATCGAGAGTGGCCCGGCCATCACGTATGGGAGTGTGTGCTCAACGTCCTGCCTCGACCTGCTCAAACGGGTGTTGGTGAAGGACCCAGAGCGGAGAATGGAAGCCGAGCTGTTCTATAAACATCCCTACGTCGTATGTTCCCATCCGGCATTGAGGCTTCTGATCGCACGACCGGGTAGATACACCAGAATGAGGACGATACCCCAACTTTCGGGCGAAAAGACTCACCCTCGTCTTCCTCCGCCAAGAGCATTGGAGCAGTTAGGCCGGCTCCCGCGAAGGTACGAGTTTCCGGTATAGTTATCGTACGCCTTTCATGCTTTCACTGAATTTGGCAGATTTCTCAGCCTACCAAGGAAAGTGGAAGTGAGCGGAACGCCGTCCGGACAACTCCAAGCGTTGACCGTTCTGAGCGTTCTCAAGAGCAGTCACAGTCCAAGCGAATGGTGAGCTTTTGAGGCAGCTATTAGTCAAGTTAGCGACTATCTCTCAGTCGATCCGCACGGAGAGGAAGACGCGCACCGACAGCCCCCTCCTTGTCCCCAACGTCTCACTCGCGGAAAACGTGCAGGATATAGTCAGCGGGGCTGAGGTGTTTCAGGAGGACAACTCTCTTGGGGTACGCGGGGTAACGTGTTTGGGTGCGCATTACTCCACCACCGTTGGCAAGCATTGTTCGAATCTGCTCCGGTGAGAAGCCTCCCACTGTGTTCAGGACGCCTCCGATGATGCATCTGAAGGAGAGTTCGTCATGATAACGGAGATTACAGATCCGAAGCAGTAAGCCTCTCGAGCACTGCCGTTAGCAGTCCGCTGATCATCAAGTGCCTGCCAGGTATCTTGAAAAGGTGGGAGCGGAACAACCGACGAGCCCCCAGGATCAGTTCGTCACACTACCCGACCGACGAACTTACGCATCTCAGGCCATGTCGTTCGGTTCACAGGTGGGATAGGACCCACTTTGGCGAGAACTCTCGCTTGTTGAGACTTATCGTTTGCGCTTCTGTCAGGCCGAATCTGGCGCGGACTCCTCGAGGGTGCCGACACCTACGGGCCGCCAAAGCTGTGGAAGGACGACATGGAGCGGGATCAGCGCCAGTGGGTTGACTTTGAATCTCGAGGTGGATATGGTGATGGTTCAGGCAGCATGAGTCGGTCCTCAACATCTCCTGCTGTCACGAAGTACGCCACTGATATCTGCCGGGTGGTCACGGAGGTATTGCTTCCTGGCTAGAGGGAGGATGCTGACGGCTACTGTAACTCAGGTCAAGCGTGTTGCAATGCGGGTCGCGGGTATCCAGGTGGATGAACTTGGGTTCGGTACAGTCTTTCGCAAGGACCGCCTCGGGAACCGCCGTCGTACCGGGCCGAGAGTTTCAAGTAGGCTCGTCCGAACCGGTCGGACAGGAGTACCGACTCGTCGAGATATTTCGACACTTCGCCCTCAGCGCCTCTCGAGTGTTGAACTTTCAAATTTTCGCGTTCGCATTCAGCCTTAATGTCAACACGATTCTTGCCATTCATAGTGTTGACTCGGTTTTACCCAGCGAGGAAGCCTTGGTTACCAAGGCTTGGTAGCTGACGTCGTCAGCCTGACGAGTACAAATCCAGCAACTCCTCCAGGGCATGCCGATCCTGTCCTATGCGGCCTTGTCTACGCCCGTCTCAAACGTTGACAGAGTTGGTACAGGTCATCCTGATGATGATGGCCTGATTCATGTTGGGCTGAATGACCAAAAATAGGCGCTGGCACTCTTGGGAATGGCCCAGTTAACCAGCCGAGCGAGGATAACCAGCCGCTTGCTACTGAGAAGAGCTCTGAGCATTCTTCCACTGACGATAGTGCTCAGCGCTGTTTTCCTGTTTACACAAATCCTCAGCGCGCGGTCATATGGGCATTCATAGTGGACAGGAATTTTCAATATGGTTGTAACAAGTTGTTATCGACAGCGCTGTTAGGAGTGGTGTTCAACTGGCCCATGCCTAGGTTGGAGCTCACTCCTCTGTCGCTCGTGGCGAGAAGAGTGTTGATAAGGGATGCGGTAATTTGGTGATAACGCTAGTGTTTAGATGAGAGGTTGGTAACCAGTAACCGGAGGTTGGAGCCAATAAGGGGAAAGGGCAGAGTCGAACAAGCGAGGCGTGGTGCAACGAGATTGTCCATGGCAGTAGCACTCAATTACCGGGTGAAGGTGTCAGGGTCAAAGAATGGAGCTTCAACACCATTCAAATAAGGGAACCAAAGGTTAGGCGGGCTGCGAGCATACATGAGAGAGAGCGTGGACGCCTTGGTAGCCGCATGGATACTTGCGTTGTACTACCTCACCACAGAGCGCAAATAACGTTACCAGTCGGGAACAGAGTGGTTCAGAACCGTTCAATATCGTCTTCTACCCCTGACAAGTTTTCAGAGTCAAAAAACAAACAACGAAACAACGGGAACAGAGTCAACGTGTGTCTGCAGCATCTTGAGGAAGGTTTGGTTGAATCGTTCAGCGAAGCCGTGTCCCTCAGGATGGTTGACAGAACTCTTAGACTTGCGCATACTATGCAGACCCAAGGTCATCTTCAATAGCCAAGATTCGAAGGATGGGCCTTGGTCTGAAGTAAACGCCGAGGTGGACCAGATAGTCTCATGATTGTCAGTTGATAGCATGGCTGTCATGAGTGCGCTAGATAACTCCTACAGTATCATTGCACTATTATTTTTCCGTGGAAGTGCTTGAATCTGTACCATTCTGAATCGTTCTCCGTAACGGAGAAGGGTAGGATGGCCTCGCCATCATGGGATCGGTGGGTTATCAATTCACCGTCGGGGAATGATCCTTTCTCAGCGCGGAAATTTAGCTCGCGAGCTCCGCGGTTTGAACGGTTGAGCTTGAACCGGTTACGAAAATGCGCATTTTGCTGAGTCAATCAAGTGTTGATGATTCAGGTTCGCAACAGCTAGAGGAGTACCGAGAAGATCTGTGTGATGCTTTGGCCATTCTCGATCGATCTCAACGGTATGTTCATCGGCCTTAGAGGCTCATTCAGGCGGGTATTTTCAGGTATGCTGAATTGGCCTTGGAAGTGGCCGATCCTGACATGGCCAACAATCTTAATCGGGAGTGTACGCACAGCGAAGATTTGAGGAAAGATATGATCGCTCGCTTCGAGGGCGTTAACCTTGGAGAGGAAGTGAACACATTTGCCAGCAGACCTTGTCACCATGCCTAGCCGATTCAGTTACCCACCGCTCGGCCCGGTCGAAGAGTCCTATTACACGCGTTAGAGCTTGGACGTCTAGCTGCAGTTGAAGTACGATAAGCCCTAGGTGCTTCGCGTTGTGGATGCTGTGTGTGATCAGGTAGCCCTAGGGAATGCATCGCAAGCTTACAGCAAGGCAAGCCTGGCAGTCATATTGATAGACAGACTGCTTGCTGACATCGAGGAGGGCACTGAGAAGTACTACGTCCCTCTCGTGGAGGTTGACATCGACTGCGTTCACTTCAGATTCGAGTCAGCCACCTCTTTGAGCGCCTATCGCATTCCTGTTACCCGTCTGGTGGAGCAACTGAGGGCTATCACGGGGTCGAGGCGACCATCTGTTGCGGACTCCAGTGGGGTTCGTACGCCTCCGATGGTGACCACGCCGAGTTGATCATTTTTTGAATAGTACAATTGACGACATTCACTCCAATTGAATTTCATGCGCTTTTTGGTCATACCGTGTTTTGTTGACGTACTCCCCATGACGGGGCCGGCCAGCCAAACCTCACAACATGACGGACCAAATCATCCTCGAACCCAGGCCAAGTAGTGCACTTGCTATATAAACAATCCCATTCCAAATGACAGATAGGTCTGCTGTAAACTCAACACGCGGGAGATTCTACAAAAATGCAAAAAAATGAGAATTAAGTTGTGAATTGTTCCGGCTCGATGCGCGTCGATGACAGTTACCACGCGTCAGCTCTTTACAAATATATCAGCGGTCGATTAGGTATTAGGTTACCTTCTCGGCTTCTATGGTGCCATTTCCTTCACCACTGATTGCACAGCCAGCGCTGCTCTGAATTCTGTCCAAATTGTAGTACATCTTAAATACCACACCCCACACTTCGCCCACTTCAGAGTAAATGATAACCCTACCGCCTTCATTGCAGAACCTCTCGAAGATCTCCGGGTTTTCTTCAGCGGAGCAGTACACGCCACCACCCTCACTATCCAGTGTGATAACTTGCATTGCGACGACTGCGCCCGGCGTAAGACAGTCTCTTGGGAGTCCGAGGGCCACTAGTTCCTCATTTACGACGGTCCGAGACGTTACGCTGCCCACACACAGTTGTCTTCCATGCTTACCCTTGCAGGGTAGTACATAGTGCGCTAATATGCCGATCGCACATGCGACCACCAATTCACAAGACCTGGGTCCCACATAATCCACCATCGTCTTGTCGGCATCTATAAACGCTAGACCAGCAGCAGCCGCCGGCTGGTTGCCAGCACCATGATAGCGTATAATTCCGCGGAGCTCATCGAAGGCACAAGGTATTATCATGCCGATCACTGTGAGTCCTTGCCTCTCTAAATCGTTCCTCCAGGTGCCATCGATGAGTGCGAAAGATGGGTCCCTGCATGGTGCAGCGGAACCGCCATGGTTGAGGTACTTCCTGATTTCTCCGAGCTCTGCATGCTCAGGAGCATCTGAGGGTTCTTCCGGCAATACTGTGGGTAATGAAGACGATTGTCCGCCCATAAATTAAGACGCTGAGTACAGATTGCTGAGAATTGATTCACGATAACTCACTCTGGTTGGGGAAGTTTCTACACCGCATGATATGCCAACCAAACCCGATAAACTTGGTCGCCTAATTTCGATGGCCAATCGGCAACCGTTGCAGGTCAGACCATCGACCGGTCGGCCTTTCACTGATGACTGCCTGCTGCATGGCGTCAATTTCCACCAGGGTTGTCTTAGCGTGTTAGGCGAGACGATTCGTGTAACGCGCTACATCTGTCGCGAATGGATGTAGGAGGAGTCAAGGTTATACGATAGTACAGCTCTGTCGCCTTAATAAACGAGATTAAAGGCAAAAAAATCCAATTCACCCGGGGAAATTTTCGTGAATTTCTCGCCAACTCCGGTGAGAATTTCCAGTCCCCCCGAATCGTTCGAAAGAGCAACAAATTTGCAATATAGTGATGCCTTCGGCTCACAATTACTCAAAAGATAACCTTTCCAAATTCTCTCTGGACAATTTTCTCCGACAGGACCGTATGTAAATCCGGGAGAAGCCATAAAGTTTGACTAATACACTAACTCAGCCTGAGCTAAAACAGCCACAGTCCAGAAGTGGGCTTGGCCGGACCAACCGGGCCAGAGACTGGTCGTGTTTGCACCTACGCCGCCGATAATCCTCACATCTTGGACCTCTTGAATTTCTCACATTTCCTTAACGACTTCTCGGACACGCGGTGAGGCCTCGAGTTCGAACCCCCACTCGAGTCAACTGAGTCTTAATTTCGCAGGAACCGCAGCCATCTGCTTGACTCGTCAATCTTCGTCAATCTTTGCTGTCTGTGTCATGCTTCCTCGTGTGTGAGTTGGCCTCGTTCTATGATGTTGTGTGTGAGTTCTCCTCAATCTTCATCGTTCTGTAGTCGTTGCTTTTGCCCCCGTATGAGTGAGAGCTCGGACTCGGAGTTCTCGGTGGACGACACACTAGTAGTACTGCAGGGCAGTTGGGCAAGTTATGGTACGCTGGTTGGTTAGGCCCAGACTCAGCACGTCCCACCAGAGGGAGAGGAGGAGGACTCTGTTTCTGGTGGAGGTGATGATGCTGCTATGGAGGACATCGAGGGCGGAGTCAAGAGCGATGATGATGCCGCCAGTGATGACTCAGACTTATTTGGCTCCGGATACGAGTAGTATTGTGGGGAGAAACTCCTTTGCTCGAACGACAGTTTCCTACGAAAGGGAGTCTCACTAGGCTATTGATGATAAAATTTGAACCATTCTCCTGGACTCGAGTGAGTTGATGCCGATTATTATCAATGATCTCCGTAGTAAATTCACGTACCTCACCGAACGGTCGTGTAGTTTCCAGTGTGTGGACCGGCTGTTGTATGCCGGCAACTCTGTACTACTTCCATAGACGGTATCGTTAATAGGGTATGTTATATAACCTGAGTAAGTTGTCACTTAGGTTCGTCTCAGTCAGGGAGCGAGGCTGGTGGTGATGAGCCCGGAGGTGAGGCAGCTATTTCGATGTGCTGCTGTATCCGTTGTTCTGATGATAACCCATTCAGATGAAGAGCTCTTCGAAGAGAAGGCCGAAATGGATGAGGATGCTGACTTAGAGTAGGGCGTCGACCTTGTTGTTATCCACATGAGTTCGGAATTCGTACATTCCTGTAATGATGTATTACACGCTGGTTGATTGCTCTGTGCCATCCTAGCACCTCTGATGCCTTTTCGAACTGCCAATCGCATGATGTACAATTCCGTGTCTAGCAGTAATAAGCACACGGTTCGTTGTTTTAGCGAGGATGAGGATGATGACGTCGAGAACGAGATTGTCCAGGATGATTCCTGGACTGTAGCCGATGCTTACTTTAAAGACAAAGGTACTATCCTCTCTCTTGTTTGCCGTAACATGTCATCGGCTCTCGCTACGGTTGCAAGAGCTCTAATGAAGACCTCTTCGTGACTGCTGATGCTGTCAGGTCTGGTATCTCAGCAAGTGGGATCTTTCGATGATTTCGTCACTTACAAGATGCAGGAGATTGTTGATGAGTGCCCCGCCGATCACCATCATACCGCAGAACCAGGTACGTGTGGCCTTGATCTCCTACGGTCACACTGCCCGCCTCAGTACGATCCAAACACTTCCAAGCAACAGCAGATGCAACAGAATGTTGGTTATGTGTACGAATTGAGTAAGTCGAGACGGAAGGCATCGATTCAAGGAGCGCCCTTCCTTTAGAGTTTGGTCAGCTGTCTTTGAACAAGCCTACTGTGGAGGAGGTTGATGGTGCTATGACCAGTCTTACGCCCAACCAGGCACGGCTGAGGAACCTCACGTATAGCAGTCCGGTAATAAGAAGTGGGAAGTCGCAAATTCTTCTTGGTTACAGTAATTGGCTCCCCACCTTTCGATACCGTTTTCCGGGGGGTGGTTTTATTCTGTTTCGGGAAATTGTTTGCTGAGGCAAAATCCGCATCAGAGTAGATATACCAACGCGATAACGTTTTCAGGTATACGTCAATGTAACGCAGAAGACGTTCGCTCTAGCCGACCCTGATGACCCCAACTCAGAGAAGCAACTGGTAGTGCGGTGGTGATGAATGCTTCTCCCTATGCACCATAGCATACACGACGTACATGCTTGGTGTCACTATCCACTGAAAAGCCTAAATGACGTCACTCGTATTTGCCATTGACTACGCTGTATGCTGGTTGCCTGAAGCAGCGCAAACCTGTCACATAGCCCGTGGAGCCGACTGGTCGAAGAACCGTATATTTGTAGATATCCGAAGATACCTACAATAAGATCCTCATTGGTCGGATACCTATGATGTTGAAATCGGAGTATTGTTGGCTGAAGAATCAGACGGAGCGAGGCCTGGTGGAGATGGGGGAATGTGTGTTCGATCAGGGAGGGTACTAACGGGACTCGGGAGGGGTGGGGAGGATGGACTCATCCTTCGCTCAGCTATTTCATCATCAACGGATCGGAGAAAGTGCTGATTGCTATGGAGAGAATGGCGAATAATTTCGTGTACTGCTTCCAGAAGAAGCAGCCTGCGAAGTATACTTGGATCTGCGAGGTAGTATGCGATGGCACAAGGGGCCCGCGGGTACCATTAGAGGGTGTGGTCAGATTTAACCATTCCGCTGTTACAGTGTAAAGTTAGTCCGAAGCAGGCTCATGCTCATATACCGAATGATTCCAAATGACTGTCGTCAGGAACGATTAGTCGTTCTGTTGATATCATGCGCACCTGCATGATCCTGTCGTCCTGCACAGTGTGCATTCCCCAGCCTGTCAGATCCGATCACAGGCAGAGGGCATGCTCAGTACCAGTGGATTCTCGGTGAAGATGCTGGCGAATCTAGGAGGACGGAGTGCAGCTAGAGGACAGATCGTCTGTTCCATGCCGTAAGATCCTTTTCACTCAGTAGCCCTAGAGCCGTTCGCTTGTGACGGGTTCGGAGTCGCTTCCAGTCTAGATCGAAGATCGGGCACTGTGTCCTCTCCGTTCAGGTACATTAACGCGGACATACCGGTGGTGATCCTATTCCGGGCCTTGGGCTGCGTGTCAGACCGTGAGGTGATCGAGAGAATTGTCTACGACTTCTCCGACACGCAGATGATGTTCTTGCTTCGACCTAGTATCGAGGAGGCCATGCCCATCATGAGCCAGGAGGTACTGCGTCCTGCTTCTCTAGTGGATTGCAGTTAGTCCGCCGTAATGCCATCACCGGGTGCTCTTGTGTAGGTCGCCTTGGACTTTATTGCTAAGAGAGGCCCGACAATTGGTACCTCCAAGAGTGGGCGTATACAGTAGGCTGGTGGACGGGTAGTTAGAGGTCAGAGAACATCTCAATGTGCTATAGATACGCTAAGGAGTTGCTGCAGAAGGAGCTTCTACCCCATTTGGGTGTTAAGCAGTACTGTGAGCCCAGGAAGGCCTACTTCATCGGGTGAGGTCCCTGACATCTCGCTCGCCTCTGTCTTCTTTTCTTACCGGCAAAATTCTCTGCTACTAACGGTTAGAAATTGTCTTAGATATTTTCGATGATAGTAGTTAGCGACGTGGCTTTGATTGCTTGGGGGCGTTCCTCTAGTCGTAAGATCGAAGTATTAGAGTTTCTACCGATCGATGCTTGCGGTAGAGGGTCCTCGGTAGAGCCTGTCGTGCAATCCGATGAGGAGCTTTCTTCATGCAGGTATATGGTACACCGGTTGTTGCTGGGCCAGCTGGGTAGAATATCAGAAGATGACAGAGATCACTTCGGAAAGAAGAGAATGGATATGGCAGGACCGCTCATGGCCGCCAGCTTCGCTCAGCTCTTCCGGAAGGTGATGCGGCACAGCTCGTCCTCCGAATGGCGTGAATTCGTGGCGTTCAGTTGGTCCAAGACAGCAAGAGGATTCTCCAGCGTCAAGTGGACAGCGGTCGACACTTCGATCTCAACTCGGCGATCCGGAGTGCCTCCAGCATCACCGATGGTCTAAGGTACTGTGGCCGTGGTTCTCATTGCTGGCATGTGATTTATTCAGATATCAGCTGGCCACGGGTAACTGGGGTATCGACAAGTCTGGTAAATCGGTGCGGACTGGAGTCAGCCAGGTAGGCTGAGACGTCCTGTAGGGCGCGCGGCAGGCCATCGTGTCAGGTGTTGAATCGGCTCACGTTCATGTCGACCATGTCGCATTTACGGCGAATGAACACTCCCCTGGAACGCAGTGGAAAGCTGGCTAAACCTCGCCAGTTGCACAACACTCACTGGGGTGAGCACTGCCAAGGCTCGATGTGACTCTTACTCGGTGATCTCAGGTATGATCTGCCCTGCAGAGACGCCAGAAGGACAGGCTGTGGGTCTCGTGAAGAACATCGCTTTGATGTAAGAAGATGGTCTGATGAAAGTTCATGAGAAGTGGGCGGTCGGCGTAGGTGTACGATCACGGTCGGAAGTCTTCCCAATGTCGTGTATGACTTCCTCAACGAGTGGGGACTGGAGAACCTCGATGAGATCAACCCGAGTCAGATCAAGCACATGACAAAGGTAGGCGATCGGGACTGGATCTTCGAATGGTACTGTTGGTGGGTCTCAGGTGTTCTTGAATGGCCAGTGGGTTGGTATGCACGCTGATGCAACGATGCTGTGCGAGACGCTACGTGATCTACGAAGGAAGCGGGATATCGATCCTGAGGTCTCCATCATTCGTGATCTGCAGGTGAGTTCCACAGCGATCCACTGTAATGGAGAGGACGGGTAACTCTGGGCTGTAGGCGAACGAACTTCGTATCTTCACTGATGGTGGCCGTGCCTGCCGACCTCTGTACGTCGTCCAACCCCCGCCCAGCCAGAAGCTGTGTATCAAGAGGGAGCACGTGGAGGCATTACGCCGGATGCTGGTAGCTTCTTGGTGTTGTAGTAGTAGGGGATTTGTACTACGGTTCTCCCCTTCTGTTAGTTGAATAATGAACACGGTGGTTGGGATATGCTGGTCGAAGAGGGTCTGGTGGAGTACATCGATGCTGAGGAGGTCGGTGCATGAACTGTCCCGTCTGTGAGCGATGATGTCGGCTTCAGGAGGAGACGTGCATGGTTGCGATGTTCGTGGATGATCTTCGTAACGCTCAGAAGAGGAAGAGCAAGGCTAGCAGTTACTGTCATACGTAAGGGCGTTCTCTCTCTATAATTGACCCCTCACAGTCATCTCGCAGATACACCCACTGTGAGATCCACCCTTCGTTGATCCTCGGTGTATGTGCTTCTATCATCCCCTTCCCTGACCACAATCAGAGTCCCCGTAATACCTACCAGAGTGCAATGGGAAAGCAGGCCATGGGAGTGTATGCAACCAACTTCAACGTAAGCTTGCACAAGGGTCAGTCGGAAGCGCCCAGCTGTCTTGCGCAGATGCGTATTGACACTATGGCGCACGTACTGAACTACCCCCAGAAGCCCCTGGTTGGTACGAGGGCTATGGAGTATCTGAGGTTCCGGGAGCTGCCTGCAGGAAACAACGCCATCGTAGGGCGGCGTTGAAGGCGGTACCTTTTCTTCTAGCTCTTGTTTCTTAGGTCGCGATTATGACATACTCTGGGGTATAACCAGGAAGATTCCCTGATCATGAACGGATCATCGATCGATCGAGGGTTCATGAGGTCAGTCCATTTCAAGAGCTACATGGCCGATGAGAAGCGACAGGGGGCCCAGGTAGGCACCCGCCGTCGGTTGTGATTGGCCAATATTGTTCGACGTGCTGCAGGTGGTCGAAGAATTCCGGGCTCCGTCCTGGTCGAAGACCTACGCAATGAAGAGGGGTGACTACTCCAAGCTGGATAATGATGGCCTTATCAACCCTGGTAAGCAGTCTTGATTGGCCTCCTGCGGTGACGAGGTGCTCCGTCGCAGGTACACGAGTCCATGGTGACGATATCCTCATTGGGAAGGTGTCGCCCATCCCCAACCAGACCGACGAAGAGGGCCGCATTCAAAAGTGATAGCAGCGCCTTGGCGGAGTCTGACCACCCGGCTTGTGTGTAGGTATACCGAGCGTGATTGCTCTGTGGCTCTGAAGGGGGCTGATAACGGTGTTGTGGACCAGGTCAGTTCATCATAGTCGCTTCGCAATCCGCGCGACCGCCCTTGTTAGGTTATGCTGTCCGTGAATGCTCGTGGTCATAAGTTCACTAAAAGATCCGTGTGAGGACTTTGAGGGTGCCCACAATCGGTGATAAGTTCGCCTCCCGACATGGACAGAAGGGTACCATGGGTATCTCGTACAGGCAGGAGGACATGCCGTTCACACAGTAGGCCGCCAGATGATCAAGCCAGCAGCACCACCGACGTTACTATTATCTCTCGCAGGTTCGGTGTGGTGCCTGATATCATCATGAATCCTCATGCTGTTCCCTCTCGAATGACAATTGGACATCTTGTCGAGTGTTTGCTCGGAAAGGTGGGTCGATGTCATCGTTGTTGGTGCTGTTAAAAATGATTGTGATTCCTTGTCAGGTTGGGTTACTCAGCGGAGAGGAAGGCGACGCCACTCCGTTCTCGCAAGTAGGTTCAATGCACAGCCGCTCATCATTCGAGTAGAGTGATGCTTTCAGGTTACTGTGCATGAGATCATGGCGCGGTTGCACGAGTTGGGGTTCCAGCGACAGGGCAGGGAGGTCATGTACAACGGTCACACCGGCCTCCGACTGCCAGCGAAGATCTTCATCGGTCCTACGTAAGGCCTAGCATTCGACGCCTGTTTGATCCACTTAATATCTCGCAGGTATTATCAGCGTCTGAAGCATATGGTCGAAGATAAGATCCATTCGAGAGCTAGAGGTCCCATGCAGGTAGGCATGCTTGTCTACAGGGCTGCCTACCGACAGGGATTCAAATTCAGATGCTCACACGACAGCCTATGGAGGGTCGTGGACGAGAAGGTGGTCTGCGATTTGGAGAGATGGAACGTGATTGCATGATTAGTCACGGAGCGGCTAAGTTCCTCAAGGAAAGGCTTTTCGACATCTCGGATGCCTACAGGTGACTGCAGCCGGCTGCTGCCCTCCTCGTCCGTGCTATTTTGTCGGAGCTTCAGGGTCCATGTGTGCGATAATTGTGGTATGTTCGCAATCGCGAACTTGTACAAGAATCACTACGAGTGCAGAGCGTGCAAGAACTCGACGATATCACAGGTACCGCCCTCGTGTTTATTCACGTCTTTGCAGCGTTGGTGTATCTTAGGTTCATATACCTTACGCGTGCAAGTTGCTGTTCCAAGAGTTGATGACAATGTCTATTATGCCGAAGCTTGTACTCAAGGTTGCTTGACGAGAGAAGATGGATCCTCCTCGGGAAATGCCGACACCTTCATCACTGTTTACACGTTTACACATTTCTCACTCACTGATCTGTGGTGTTAATCTGAGATAACGCCAAGCAAATGCAGTTGGTGAGGAAGATCCGAAGGCGCATCACGTGTATGGATTCGCGTCATGATCTCGCGCTTGCGAGACGAACACAATATGACACTCCGCGAGTCAGCCTTCTAGTGTCCTTTTCCCTGTCCCGCTCGTAGTTAGCCTCGAGCGAGGGGTCGCTTGGACCACTTTTCTAGGTGTGACGATGATCACGTGGGGTCGATTGGTGGTGGAGGCGGGCCACTCCCCTCAGAGTGAACTGAATGGATTCCAGAGAAAAACTGAAGGCGCTCTAAGAGTATATAACATGCCATCTAGTTCACCAGAGAATAAAAGTTTTCTAATTGACTAATATGCAAGGCCCAGGCAAGGAAACGAAATTGAGTATCTTTCACAGAATGTTAACTGTGATCCAGTAACATTTAGTGATTAGAAACTGGGCAGCAGTGTATCTAACATCAGTATATTGTGACCCGCAGCATTATGCGGATACTGACCACGGATCCATATCGGATGTTACGAATACAGATCCTGTGCACAACCCAAGCTATGTTCACGCCTAGGAAGAACGGACGGCCGCACGGGCTGAATCAGCAGCAGCACGACCAGCAGCACGAGCCGAATCAGCAGTAGCACGACCAGCCGCACGAGCCGAGTTTGCAGTACAATGACCAGTCGCACGAGCCGAATCGGCAGTAGCATGACCAGCCGCGCGGGCCGAGTCAGCAGTAGCATGACCAGCCGCGCGGGCCGA
Source organism: Perkinsus olseni (assembly GCA_013115135.1). Lineage (NCBI taxonomy): Eukaryota > Perkinsozoa > Perkinsida > Perkinsidae > Perkinsus > Perkinsus olseni. The sequence goes on along the minus strand of JABANP010000032.1, from coordinate 19,473 downwards.
GTCAGCAGTAGCACGACCAGCCACACGAGCCGAGTCGGCAGTACCGCGGGCAGATGCCCTCACTGAATCTGCAGCAGCACGCGCAGTTGTGCGGATCGAGTCACCAGTAGCATGAGCAGACGATCTGACTGCGGCACCATTGTTAACAGCATTTTGACGAGCACATTCGGCGTCTTTAGTGGCCGCGGCACTAACTCGTCCACTGGTCGCAGAGGCAGCGTTGGCAAAGTTACTAGCAGAGGTAGTTACATCTGCGGCGAGCTTGTTCACATCAGAAGTCAAGTCGGAAAGAAATCCCATTGTGTACAACGACGATCTTGTTGTAAAACTGACACGGAAATTGTTTCAATTGGACGTGCCAAACTGGATATCAAGTCTGTACTAGCATCACCTTATTCCACTAGCTTTGTGTCCCAATTTGTGACTCACAAAGCTCGCATCAATCATAATGTGAAATAACGCCCAACCGACATGGGACATCCCACGTATAATCGAGGCTTCGTACGATGGGCTACTCCGGAGCCCTCATTGGTATTCACGTGTTGTACTAGAGTTTTGCCGAAGTAACCTGGGTCAAAGTAATCCCGGTTACACAACTTGAGTGAATATCTGGCAGCGCCTCAACTTTAAGGTAATTTGAGGCGACTCTAGTTAAGAAAAAAAGTAGGTCGGCTTATCCGTAACTCAACTGCAACTCTTTAAAGAGTTACTAGAGTAAGGCTTTAGTAGAATTTAGCAAACTGGGCACCTATCTATACTGAGTATACTCCTATGCCCTCGAGTTCAGGCAAACCCGAGTTCCGGTTCCCGGATCGAGACCTTTCGACTCACGGAAGTGCTCTTCCAACCCACTTATTAATTCGAGGCCTGTGAAGTCAAGTGTGACATTTAACGCATCGTTCCAAGTCCCTCAAACTCCGTTCAACGCAAGCCAATTTAGAACAAAGTAAACTCGATATGAAAGACCTGTGCCCCTTGAATCAGGACAAGGAAAGTTTGGACGGTCTGAGCGTTGATTACGCATAGCTCGAGCAAAAATGGAGTCTAGCCAGCGGTAAGACCGTCAGAGAAAGTGTTTAGGCCATCCTTATGAAAGCCATCTATTGATAGAAATTCTCGGCAGTAACGAGAGAATCACTTTACGAGACATTACATGCCGTAAGTTGAACAATAATCTTACGGGCTGCCTCTGAATAGCGTGCGGACACTGTCGTGGATGGCTCGACCTCCAGCGTGCCCAGCGTCACGGACGCTTCGACCAGCGGCGTGACTAGCGTCTCTGACATCGCTACCGCATGCACGACCAACAATACGCGCTGAATCGCCCGTAGCATGTGCAGCTCCACGAACTGAATCACCAGTGAGATGTGCAGCTGTACGAACTGAGTCACCAGTGGCATGGGCAGCCGTACGAACTGGATCACCAGTGGCATGTGCAGCTGTGCGAATCGAGTCACCAGTAGCATGTGCAGACGTACGAATTGAATCACCAGTGGCATGTGCAGCTCCGCGAACTGGATCACCGGTGGCATGTGCAGCTGTACGAAGTGAGTCACCAGTGGCATGTGCAGCTGTACGAACTGAGTCACCAGTGGCATGGGCAGCCGTACGAACTGGATCACCAGTGGCATGTGCAGCTGTGCGAATCGAGTCACCAGTAGCATGTGCAGCTGTGCGAATTGAATCACCAGTGGCATGTGCAGCTCCGCGAACTGGATCACCAGTGGCATGTGCAGCTGCACGAACTGAATCACCAGTGGCATGTGCAGCTCCACGAACCGAGTCACCAGTGACATGTGCAGCTCCACGAACTGAGTCACCCGTGGCATGTGCAGCTCCACGAACTGAGGCACCAGCGGCACGTGCTGCTGTCGCAACCGCAGAACCATGCGCATCAGCAGACTGGGAACCGAGCTCCAGCATCATTGGTAACCGCGGCACTCCCATCCGCGCTAGTAGCCGTTGCAGCATTGGCCAAGTCGAGCGCGGAATTAGTCACATCTGTGGCGAGCTTGGTGATATCAGAAGTCAAATCGACAAGAAACCCCATGGTGTAATGTGAAAAATAAGTATGAATTCTGAGGCAGAAATTGAGCTACTCTGCGCGTATGAGCGTCTTCTTGCGCTATGATCATCACGCGGCTGTGACACCATGCACGAAGCGTCGGAAAAAGCTTTGTGATACACTATTTGTGGCAGGTGTCTCCTGATACTTCTGGGGCAACGGGAATTTGACTTTTAGCGGAGTAATATGACGTCGTAGCCATAGCGGAGTGCTCCGAGTGTCTGACTCAGTTCAGAGTCCAACGCCGTGGCCGAATTGGTTACATTGAAGGTCCATGTCGCAGCACTAAAGCATTCGCTTCGTGTTGAACTATCCGATTGGCCAAGGCGCCACGACGAGGGAGTAAGAGAGAATAAGGTACTTCAGCCCCACGTGACTGAAGCCACGCCTCACCGTGACGCTGCGCTCAACTGCGGTAGCACCATCCCTGTATCGGCGCACCACTTCGGACGCTACGGCCTTCCTCATAATCCCAAGTCGAGGGCTATGAAGTCAAGTGTGACATTCAACGCCTCGCTCCAAGTCCCACAAACTCCGTTCAACGCAAGCCAATTTAGAATAAAGTGAACTCGATATGAGAATGCCTATGCCCCTTGAAAAAGGACAAGGAAAGTTCTGACTGTCTGAAAGTTGATTACGCATAGCTCGAGCAGAATTCGAGTCTAGCCAGCGGGGAAAATGTCAGACAAAAGTGTTTTGGCCATCCTTCTGACAGCCGTCTCCAGATAAATTTTTTTGACAGTAACGACTAGAACCACTCTACGTGATATGACAACGTCATAATTTAAGCACTGTTGCCCGGACCAACCGAAGCACCGCGTACCGCATGATCAACATCAATCTGAGCACCACGAACGGCACTGTCGACACCGATCTGGGCACCTCTAGCACCGTTACTCACACCAAGCGAGGCACCGCGGACTGCATTATCAACATCGTGCTGAGCGCCACGAACCGCACTATCGACACCGATCTGGGCACCTCTAGCACCGTTGCTCACACCAAGCGAGGCACCGCGTACCGCATTATTAACATCAATCTGAGCACCACGAACCGCACTGTCGACACCGATCTGGGCACCTCTAGCACCGTTGCTCACACCAAGCGAGGCACCGCGTACCGCATGATCAACATCATGTTGAGCACCACGAACCGCACTGTCGACACCGATCTGGGCACCTCTAGCACCGTTGCTCACACCAAGCGAGGCACCGCGTACCGCATGATCAACATCATGTTGAGCACCACGAACCGCACTGTCGACACCGATCTGGGCACCTCTAGCACCGTTGCTCACACCAAGCGAGGCACCGCGTACCGCATTATCAACATCAATCTGAGCACCACGGACCGCACTGTCGACACCGATCTGGGCACCTCTAGCACCGTTGCTCACACCAAGCGAGGCACCGCGGACCGCATTATCAACATCGTGCTGAGCGCCACGAACCGCACTGTCGACACCGATCTGGGCACCCCTAGCCGCGCTGCCGACGGCAATGCGTGCCCCGCCGACAGCAGCATCCTTTGCAATGTTAGCACCGCCAACTGCAGAGTCACGGGCACTACTGGCTCCTCGTAGAGCGGAGTTAGCAGCGATACCAGCTCCACGCAGGGCCGAGTTAACCGCAATGCGAGCTCCACTCAGGGCAGAATTAACCGCTATACCAGCTCCACCAAGACCTGGGTTACGAGCTGCACCAGTACCAGCAGTCCCTGTATCACCAGCCATAGTAGGAGTAGCAGTAGTTGTTGTATTGCTGGCCGTGGCAGCAGCCGTAGCCGGTCCGCTCGGAGCATCAGAAACCGAACCAGCTGAACCACCAGATGTCTTCGCATCCATGTTGCTAGCTCCCCTTGAAGGCGCAGACTTCGATTGACCAGGAGCAGTTGCATCCGCTAAATCGCCAAGAGAAGCACTGACGTCAGTTGCTAGGTTGTTGAGGTCAGATACCAAAGTTTCTAGAAATCCTGCCATTATTTCGGCTTAGTACTGAATAATAATAATAACCTACGAGGCAAAAGGTGAATTACAAAATCAGATTCACCGAAGGGAGAATCAACGAGGCCAGAGGCTTCCGTATTATCTGTTAAGCTACAGGATCTCGACCCATATCTCCGAGCTCGCACAGCTAGCGCCAATCGTTATCGGAAGCTTCAGCGTTTTTAGAAAATATCCCAACACAAAGCTGTCTCCTTTGTGGTAGTCCCGTACTCGTGATTTGTGAGGACTTCTGTGAGCAAGTGAATAAAACTTAGATTGGGTTATGAGTCACTTAGCTTTGAGTTCGGCCCCTGTGCTGCTCATTTCTCAACAGTAACGGGGCGGGAACTAGACGTGCGGATAGTGTTTCCCTATTAGCGAGGGCCTCTCACTAGCGAAGACAAAGAGCCTGCACGGTAGTATTATCTACCGTACAACCGTGCAGGCATATGCAGTGCATATGTACGGGACAACTGGAGCACAACATTCACTTACTCACATTGTTAGATCTATATCTGCCTGCGCCCAGGAAGAGTAGTAGCAGTACATATTTCCAGCCTTGTTGCAGAGTTGTTGCAGCTATAGAGGTGTGTGTGAGTTTATAGTCCAATGCCGGTTCCGGCTGAGTCAAGCTCTTGCCGATGTGCTCAATTGGAGATTCAGCTATAGAGGTATGACGCTTATTCTTCGAACCAAACATACCATTACGAAGAGAAAGACCGCGCACAGACAGGACGCGCAACCAAGATGCGGCGCTTCGAAACAGTAAGATATGTCTGGAGAAGATTCCATCGGGCCAGCGAGCGAGGAATATTCCGTCGCCCACTGTAGCCAACATTACACTCAGGTATACCACTACCAATATGAGTGATGGTCACGAGATAAGCGCTTCTCAATCGTAATTTGTCCGATTTCAGGGAGCCCCATTGAATCAGAGAGCACATGTAGCATGTAATATTGCTCATGGACGGACGGTGAGCGCCGTGCTATAAGTGTTTTTTCCACACGGATACTTGCGTTGAAGAGTTCCACATGCAGCACACCGCAACATTGACTCACGAATCGTAAATTACGATTCTAACGACCATGCTCGAGCCATGTAAACTCGGAGGTTCGAGGGCTTGGGTAGTATATCACAAGCCAATACTAAGGCCCCTTCGTGGGTTGGAAAGATGACGGGGACAGAAACTGTGTAGGGAATTAGGTGCTCGCCCGCCCAAGCGTTACATGTTACCCGCCCTGTAACGCCCATCACCAGAGACGAACTGCAAGGAGTACCAAAGTTGTTCTGCCTTGTCCACTATTTTCAAAGCGCACGCGATGACTCGCATTAGTTCATTGTCTTCTCTAAGACTTTCCCATGTTCTCGACAGTCTTCTCAGCCCTCCTGTGTTATGCAGCCGCCCTAACTCCAGTTGATCCGAACTACACATGCACGTCCGCATGTGAGTCTACGGCAAGCTGTGTTAACGATCCTCAAGCTCATGGTTCATACTGTAAATACTGGCAGACAACGTCTACATGTTTCGGTTTCTACGTTCGGGACAACGGCTCTCTGTGCTACCAGCCCAATGATCCCACGTGTGATGACAGTGCTCTAGAACCAATGCTGTGTGTCGAAGCCCCCACTCTCACCACTGAATCCCCAATTGCTGGTGGTGATAGCCTACCAGACAATGAGCACGATGATTCTGCTGAAACTCCGGTTGAAACCACCGCCGAACCTCAGGTCGAGACCACTGCCGAGCCTCCGGTAGAGACCACTGCCGAGCCTCCGGTAGAGACCACTGCCGAGCCTCCGGTAGAGACCACTGCCGAGCCTCCGGTTGAGACCACTGCCGAGCCTCCGGTTGAGACCACTGCCGAGCCTCCGGTTCGAGACTACTGCTGAGCCTCCGGTCGAGACCACTGCTGAGCCTCCGGTCGAGACCACTGCTGAGCCTCCGGTCGAGACCACTGCTGAGCCTCCGGTCGAGACCACTGCTGAGCCTCCGGTCGAGACCACTGCTGAGCCTCCGGTCGAGACCACTGCTGAGCCTCCGGTCGAGACCACTGCCGAGCCTCCGGTTCAAACTACTGCTGAGCCTCCGGTCGAGACCACTGCCGAGCCTCCGGTTCAAACTACTGCTGAGTCTCCGGTCGAGACCACTGCTGAGCCTCCGGTCGAGACCACTGCTGAGCCTCCGGTCGAGACCCCTGCTGAGCCTCCGGTCGAGACCACTGCCGTACCTCCGGTTGAGACTACTGCCGTACCTCCGATCGAGACCACTGCAGAGCCTCCGGTCGAGACCACTGCTGAGCCTCCGGTCGAGACCACTGCCGAGCCTCCGGTCGAGACCACTGCTGAGCCTCCGGTCGAGACCACTGCTGAGCCTCCGCTCGAGACCACTGCCGTACCTCCGGTTGAGACCACTGCCGTACCTCCGGTTGAGACTACTGCCGTACCATCGATCGAGACCACTGCAGAGCCTCCGGTCGAGACTACTGCGGAGCCTTCGGTTGAGACCACCGCCGAGCCTTCGGCTGAGACCTCTGCTGGTTCATCGGTTCCGCTCAGCACCACTGAGCCTCTCGTCGCTGACGGAGATAGTTTGCCAGACGATGATGTGACTGACATCACCGAGCCGCCGGTTGAGACTACTGCTGAACCTCCAATTGAGACCACCGCTGAGCCTCAGGTTGAGACGACTGCTGACGCCCCGGTTGAGACTACTGCTGAGCCTCCGGTTGAGACTACTGCTGAGCCTCCGGTTGAGACTACTGCCGTAGCTCCGGTTGAGACCACTGCTGAGCCTCCGGTTGAGACTACTGCCGTAGCTCCGGTTGAGACCACTGCTGAGCCTCCGTTCGAGACTCCTGCCGTACCTCCGGTTGAGACCACTGCTGAGCCTCCGGTTGAGACCACCGCTGAGCCTCAGGTTGAGACTACTGCTGAGCCTCCGGTTGAGACCACCGCTGAGGCTCCGGTTGAGACGACTGCTGAGCCTCCGGTTGAGACTACTGCCGTAGCTCCGGTTGAGACTACTGCCGTAGCTCCGGTTGAGACCACTGCTGAGCCTCCGGTTGAGACCACTGCTGAGCCTCCGGTTGAGACTACTGTCGTACCTCCGCTGGAGACTACCGCTGAGCCCTCGGTTGAGACTACTGCTGAGCCCTCGGTTGAGACTACTGCTGAACCGCCAGTTGAGACCACTGTCGTACCTCCGGTTGAGACTACTGCCGAACCCCCAGTTGAGACCACTGCCGAGCCTTCGGTTGAGACTACTGCTGAGCCTTCGGTTGAGACTACTGCCGAGCCTCCGGTTGAGACCACTGCCGAGCCTCCGGTTGAGACCACTGCTGAGCCTTCGGTTGAGACTACTGCTGAACCGACAGTTGAGACTACTGCTGAGCCTCCGGTTGAGACCACTGCTGAGCCCTCGGTTGAGACTACTGCTGAACCGCCAGTTGAGACTACTGCTGAACCGCCAGTTGAGACTACTGCTGAACCGCTGGTTGAGACTACTGCTGAGCCTCCGGTTGATACGACTGCCGTACCTCCGGTTGAGACCACTGCCGTGCCTCCGGTTGAGACCACTGTCGTACCTCCGGTTGACACTACTGCTGAACCTCCAGTTGAGACCACTGCCGTACCTCCGGTTGAGACTACTGCTGAGCCTCCGGTTGAGACCACTGCTGAGCCTCCGGTTGAGACCACTGCTGAGCCTCCGGTTGAGACCACTGCTGAGCCTCCGGTTGAGACCACTGCTGAGCCTTCGGTTGAGACCACTGCCGTGCCTCCGGTTGAGACCACTGTCGTACCTCCGGTTGACACTACTGCTGAACCTCCAGTTGAGACCACTGCCGTACCTCCGGTTGAGACTACTGCTGAGCCTCCGGTTGAGACCACTGCTGAGCCTCCGGTTGAGACCACTGCTGAACCACCGGTTGAGACCGCTGTTCAACCGCCGGTGGAGACAACTGCCGAACCTCCAGTTGAGACTACTGCTGAATCTCGGGTTGAGACCACTGCTGAGCCTTCGGTTGAGAACACTACTGAGCCTCCAATTGAGACTACAGCCGAGCCAACGGTTGAAACCAAACCTAACTTCCGACGCTAACCATATATTCACTTTAATGGTCACACCTGTGCCTCAGAGGAGTGCAACCCATCACCTAGCTTGTCTTGATTTTTTTCGAAACTATTCAATGTTCCAGTCTGTTCCAAATTGACCACCAATAATATGGTGACAATTAGTATGCATGCCTATCTATTTGAATTCTATATTGATTTTTCGAGTAGCCGTACTGTGAATACATAGTTTCTAGCAGTGTGAGAGTCTAGTGTTGGACAATCTGATCGCTTCTCAGCTAGTTTATCGCTGATATATTAGTCCCTAGCCCTGTGGCATGTTTCTCTGCAGGTTGTTGTCTTTGTCCCGGCTGTGTTCGTATGTTGCGACTTGCCTTTGCAACTCTTCAAATGTTGGTGTTTGCCGCCGATGGGCAAGAGGTTGCCTGCTCCATCGTTTGCAGTGAAACTGAGGCCTGTGCTAACGATCCTCAGAGCCATGGCTCGTATTGCAAGTATTGGCAAAGTCCCTCAGTGTGCTTCGGCCTTTACGTCAGGGATGACGGGTCTACATGCTTCCAACCGAACGACTCAAGCTGCGATGATGACGTGCTGGAGCCCTTATATTGCGATGGCAGCACGTCCACGGAGATCCCTATAGCCCAAGGAGATAGTGTTGACCTGACGGAGCTACCTGACGAGGGAGATAGCGGGACTCTAGGGCCTCAGATGCCTACCACTGCATCTTCCTCGGAGGCTCCGGTTGAGACCACTGCGGTACCCCCGGTCGAGACCACTGATGAGCCTCCTGTCGAGACCACTGCTGAGCCTCCTGTCGAGACCACTGCTGAGCCTCCGGTTGAGACCACTGCTGAGCCTCCGGTTGAGACCACTGCTGAGCTTATGGCTTCTCCGAGAAAGCACGTGGCACATTAATGTCGCTGAGTTGAAGGCTGTGATAAGGGGGCTTGAAAGCTGCTATATCAACTTGGAAACTCTGAAGAAGTGATCATCGTTAGTATTGCAGCCATACTACAGCTAGTTCGTTATCTTTTGGCATCAATTAGATTGCCCGAACTGAAGAAGTATCCGCTACACGCGATGGAGGGTCGTTACATGTCAGTTGCGAGCTGATACCGGACCCATACAATCCCGAACATGCTTTGCTTCGTGGCCCAGCAACCATTAACTTCGCGGAGGATTTTGACTCAATTTTGTTGTGTTTTTGAAGCAGTGCGGTTTACATCTTGTTTGTATCTTTGATGAGCCATACTTTGTTGAAGGCACACACGCCGAGGCGTGTGCCCAAATTCCCCTGGCAGAAATTTAGTAGGTCTCAAAAAGTGATTCAATTCCGCGAATATTCAGCGGGTTGGCCTGATACCTGCGGCTCCAACGTTTTGAGGTTGCTGTAGCGTATAGAGGCTTCAATGAATGGCGTATCATCTCACGACATGTCGTGTTTCCCGTGGCACCGACTCGATCCTCAGATACCTTTCGCCCTCTAAGCTAAAACTGGAGTCGAAGGGAGTCGCCAGTGTGCATGCGAGGGTAGCGAATTTGATCGACATCAACCCGGAGCTTTCCCATGGTGAGTCTGCTGTTGATAAAAGTTCGGGATGGTTTCTCGTTCTTCGTCCACGACAAATGCTTATGGCCAACTAGCTCGGGATACGCGCTCTCTTACCTGTTCGTACCAGCGAATCACGGCTGGGGTAACTTGCGGTTGAATACTGTGAGCTTCACGGCGCTGCTAAACGGAATGGGTATCTCACAGTGCAAGATATTCATCCTATCTCGTAGCTAGATGGCTCGTTGATTCTAGCATCTTCATAATGTTTATGGATGCTTTGACGGATACCCGGCGGGATTGGGTTTTTAAACCGGGAATCGTTAATATTGTGCAGAAAACGTTTGCGATGCTCTAGAGAAGGCCTTTGTCGAAGCCAACCCCCACCGCCAAGAGGTGAGTACCACACCATCCGATACTCCTGAATTGCTCCTATTGATACAGTAGGTTATCACCCGAACGTTGACAGGAGATGCCGTTGCCGAAAGTGATGTGGAGAATGACGAAGTTTTCACGGAACATTACGAGAAGTTGAAAGTAGGGGATTCCTGTATGCCCCTCTTCTGCAAGCATGCGTTTACTGCAGGACTGGGCGTGGAGATTCGGCTCGACTCCTGAGTTTTCCCACAACATGACGGGCAGAGTTGACGGTGTTGCTAATTTCGATGTGAGGGGCTTCATGGGGGGGCACTGCAACGGAAGGACATCATTGGGGTTCCCTCTAGGTCGGGTCTTTCGTCGTTACGGTCGGAATCAGGCGTGCTCAGAGTGAAGAAGGTTCAACTTTCTTTTTGCTCTGCCCATTGCGAGATGTTAGAGTATGGAGTTGGGGCTGTGCGCGGGGCTTTGGCCTCGACAAATGGGAAAAATCACTTCGCCCGCTCAACTTTGCCGCGCATGATGCGACTCTGTTCGTAATCTAAGTTTGATCATTGCAGGTTCATCTCGACGTTATTAAGGGTCGTATCGTCGAATGCCGTGTCTTTACTGATGCTCTCTACCCTGACGTCATTGGTATTCTCGAGGAAGCGCTCCGAGGGGCTACGTAAGCCTTCACTAGACTAGCTGGCGGTCTTGTTAGGAGTTGTCGAGCTCCTCTTAGCCGGTGGTCAACAGGTACTCTGCAGAGTCGATAAGAGAAGCGCTCGAATCGACTGTGGTTTTCGGGAGGACTGCGGCGGGCGAAGGCGGCGAGACGCTAGTGAAGTCCTTTTCACGATGGTTGACTTCTGAGATTTCTAAAGCGGGCTGAAGGCCAAGAATTCGTCAAGCTGGCCGCTCTGCTTCTGATGTGTTTCAAGAGTACGATCACCGCAATGTCTCTGGTTGAGTCAATGAAGGAGAATTCACTGAGAGTTAACAGAACAGTACACTGGACGACGATCTTGGTTTGTCTGCTCTACTCGTTCGCTCTAGATACCGAAGAAGTAATGTCTCCCTTACCTTGACGAGGCACGTTAAGACTCTGTGCGTATTCTGCTTGGTTGGTTCATCCCTCGGCCATCGTAACAGAGCAGAGCACCAGATCAACGTCATTCTATTCCACTTATATTTGCTAATTCTCATCTCGCGTTGGTTGCTCGGCAGCTCAAGCGCTGTGTTGAATACACGTATCGGTGATACGGTATCGCTACCGGGTGGAAGCATGTGTTGCGGTGCCGGAGAAACCAGCCTCCCGATGAGATCTTCCTCCCCGGTAGCCGTGTCCGGATAGTGGGTGAGAAAAAAAAAGAATCTCTGAGTTAATCGGTGTTACTGCGTGAAGGGAAGCGTCACGTCCGCTGACTCCGATATTGACGGAAGATTCGGTCGCCCGGAGGGTTTTTGAATCTCGCTCATCCTTAAACACGGTGAGCTCACCCCAAACTGTATCGTCAGACCGATCGAGCGGTTGCGGTTTTCCCTCTCTTCCCCGTCTTCGCTTATGCGCTTCATCTACTTCGCTGCTGTGTTGGGTAGCATCCTGGGCTCTGTATCTTGCAGTCTCAAGCCTATTTTTGAAGGCAGCGGTTTGGGCCGATATGCGCAAGCCCGCCTAGATGCAATACGCCAGAGCAAAGCGAGAAATGAAATCAGTCGTGCCGTTTACAGAAGGCTGGCTGGAAGAGGATATTCAACGCTGTTGAACAACACAGCGAATGGGACGAGACTGGTAGCTAACGCGGCCTTTGAGTTCAGAAAGGTGCGCATGAAGTTTTGGCAAGGCGAAGATAAGAAAGTCGAGCCGGATTTCTTATCTTCTCTCCGCTATCTACCTACACGGGGTTGGCAGGATTCTCAATATCCCGGTAACTTTCTACAACAGGTGACGTGACGCCGGTGGTGACACCCTGCTGCAGGGTGTCACCACCGGCGTCACGCACCCGGCGCCACGCTGTTGTGCCATTCGGGTGTATCAGGTGACATAGGACTCAACACACAGGAAGAGACGGACTAAATCGTCTAAAGCCATCTAAAGCCATGGAGGAAGTGTCTCGTCTCGAGCACAGCGGAGCGAAGCGCATCACACGCGCAGGGTCCCTGCACCCGTCTCGCCTGCGTTCCTTAGCTCTCTCATACGCATCTTCCAACCTCTCGAGGGTTGTTGCGTTCTGGCAATCAACTAATGTCTGTTGGATGTCGTAGTTCCGAAAGCCATCCGTGGCCAAAGGAATGGTGAAACATCGCTCGCCATAGAAACGCAATAGGAAATCGACCGCACGATCATCGTTTCAGTCGAGCAATTGCCGATTTTCCTCACGTCCCTTTTTTCATGATGCGCGTTATACTCTTTCCTGCCCTGTGCAGCAGCATCTTCGCCTTCGTATGGGGCCGCCTTCAAGGGAAAGTTCTCGGGAAAATGGCCGCTCATCATGATGAGCGGTGGAGAAAAGAAATCATGATGAGTGTCGAAGAGCTGAGAGGACAGCTTGTTCGTGATCTTAGAGAAAGAATGCGTGGGCACCGGTATGTAACGCTCCCGAATAACACGATCAACGGGAGGAGCCTAATGGCTGAGCTAACTCTCTTCGACTTACCCCATAAGGCACACTTGACGTTTTGGGGCTCGAAGGTCACGGGTGCTCGTCCGCGGCCGCACGCCGTTTTCGTATTTTCTCTTGAGATTAACCCAAGCTTATATCAAGTCGTGCTTTCGAATATTTCTCTGCCCTTCGGCGATTCAGTCGAAATTAAGACCACTCCCGACATCAAGAAGCGCCCGGAGATGATCAAGAGTTTCAACAAGAAGTTCGGTGATTTCTTCAAGGCCCTGGAAAGTGACTTTAAGAGGGTGTTCTTCACTCCCTCCAGAAAGGGCAAGGATAACGATTATATTGATTTGCCCATTGGTGATCAGCCGATTCGTTTGTTCTACGACTGCTAAGATGAGTGAGTGCAAGGTGTGATTGAAGACATACCCTCTGATTTTCTGTTGGTTGTATCGTCTCCGTTGTTACTTACTACCAGTGAGATTGATAACAGACTTATTGCTGTGCCCTTATTCAAGCTCTGAGTTTCGTTAGATCCTTGCCACTATCTAACACAACAGCCGGGCCACCTCTCGATACGGAACTGCTTCATAGGAACATGACGTACCAGTCTCTGCGCTATCCCCCTCTATACTCCGCAAGGAGATTCAGCAGGAGGACGATCTACTCCGCATCTGCACTTGCAAGGTTCCGCGAGGACTGTGTTTCGACCATCACCTTCATGGTATCTAAGCTCCTCATTCCCAGGCCGATTACTCTACTGACGAGTCAGTGAGATGGTACTTTCTTAAATGCGTGCAGTCGCTATCTATTCACGATCGATTCGACTATTCGGTGGCTACGTGACAACCGTCTTCACCAATCGCATAAAACTGATTCATCGGCATTATTCATGCAATAGAAGAGGTCGAACCGAGAGAGAAACGCCCAGACGTGTGATCCTGCTACCACTTTCCCATGTTCAAATGCGAACCAGACAGCGTGTCCGAGTGGTTAAGGAGATGGACTCGAAATCCACTAGGCTCTGCCTGCGCAGGTTCGAATCCTGCCGCTGTCGGATTGATGATTTGGTCGAGATGTGGTTTATTCGTCCTTAGTTGTAGGCTACAGTCAGAACTGTTCGAGAGAAATGATGGTATGAGCATTGTTATGTGGCCAAACCCGTGCAAGAATTCATCGTTAGCGCTATTGCATGATTGCTTCTCACACAAGTTCGGTCGTCAGTCCGTAAGGGGGAGATATGATAAGGAGTAGGCATGAACAGAACTTCGAGTGTCGCTGTGCCCGAGCTGAGTCGAGTGTCGCTGTGCCCGAGCTGAGTCGAGTGTCGCTGTGCCCGAGCTGAGTCGAGTGGGCCGACGACAGGGAGCCATTAACAACCGGGCATTTGGTTAACCAGCAGGGCTGAGCCCCGAGGGCTCAGTAAGCAACATTTTCCCAAGCCCTTATCGCTAGTTAAACTAGCCTAGTTCGCTTCAAAGTGAAGTATTGGATGGATGAGGGCGCATCATGAGCCTGCTGCGTCCCCAGCTGCACGCTACTCTCCTGAGCCATGATGGGGTAGCAGCACCAGTGTCCGTACCCAGTCTGCGCAACCCAGATGTCGTGGTGTTGCTTTTCAGGGATGTGTCAAACTCGACAAATATGACTTTAGTGGAATCTTGGGGTCTTATCTTTTCCCTCACAAAGATGCTCACCGCATACATCATCGACAAACCCCCTTCATACGGTGAAAATCCGGTACAATGAGGTCACAATAGGGTGGGGACATCAAGACAGCTAAATGGTTCTCTTCGAAGAGGACTAGGAGATGTGGAGATAATCTCCTCGAGAAATGTGGGATAGACTAGACATGGACAGCGGAAGTGGATGTGGGCGTTGACTGAGAAGCAGATGGCCATAGCCTCCGGTCATTGGCCTCTGGCCCAGAGAGAGCTGGTCGGCTATCCAAGGGCCATACGAACTGCCTCCAGCGCGTCCAATTCCCCGATGTCAGGGATATTAAATTGGTTGGGTATACCAGCCGTACGAGAGCGCGTGATGACATCGACTATCTCTGGACCACTTAGATCGAGTGTAGCCAGCAGAGCTGCTACACCGGCAGCGGTGGGGGCAGACGCCGACGTTCCGGAACCACTGTCGTATGTGCTTGGAGGGACTGTTGAATTCACATCAATGGCGGGGGCAGCCACTTTAGTGAACGACCCAGCGTCGGAGAAATCGGCCAGAGAGACCTTCGTAGTTGGAGATGAGGTGCTGCCAGTGATGCAGAGCATAGGCATGGTCTTGGCAAACTGACAAGGGTAGATTGTATAGCCTTCGTCCAAGTTGTCCCCGTAGTTGCCAGAAGCAACAACTGCGAGATGCCCGGTAGCAGTGGCCTTCTCCCATGCCTTCTCCGCGGCTTTAGTCGTATTCGGTGCCCCATACGAATGAGAGGATACTGTTGCATTCATTCTCACCGCGTAGTCGAGTGCTCTCAGCTCATCGCTGAGAAGGCACCAGCCAAACTCATCACAGATCCTCAAAATCATCAACTCCACGTTGAGCTCTAGGGGGTCGGCATTTGCCACTCCGGCGATTCCAATACGGTTGTTGGTCTGAGCTGCCGCTATCCCGGCACAGAATGTTCCGTGACCCAGACCGTCGGTAAGTTTATTAGTGTTGGTGATGAAGTCGTAACCGATAGATCCGTCAGCCGGGTTCTTCCAGAACTGATTAACAAGATCCGGGTGCTCCATTTCAACCCCGGAGTCGACAATTGCCAATACCACTTTTTTCAGCCTTCGCTTGGCTTCCCTAACCGCTCGCCAAGCAGCACCGATGCGAATGACCTCAAGGTTGCTCTGGCAGGCCGAGATGGGATCGTTGGTATACAGCTTGCGGTTGCCACCAGTACAGTCGCTTGGCCCATGGAGGGAAGCCTTTCCTCGGTTAAGAGCTGGCACTAGGGTGAACCCAGAGTCGGGCTCGCAAGTGAAGTCAATACCGAGCATATCCTTGGCCTTCTTCAAGTAGCTGAGTATTTGGTCGTAACTTGCCGAGCATTCAGATCTCACAATTTGGACCCCAATAGCCGTCAAGTCATAGATATCTATATAGGTGATCTAGATCATTCCTTCCTGTTCGAAGCATTTCTCACACTCGTGGTCGTCTGGGTTTAAATAGCGCAACCTTGCAGCATCAGAGACAGCGGCGGCCTGTGCCATCATCTTCGGTAAACGACGGATGTCCAGTGACGTCCCAGTGTGAGACACCGTAACCAGCGTACGACGGGAGGCAGCCTCGCCAAAGGCTAATAGCACCAGAGAGATCGACAACGAGTATGCCAGATGCATCAGCATGACTCTATATGGCAGCTCAACTGAGGAAACGAGACGATCGCGCTCCATGAATAGTTGTAACGATTCGACCGGGCCACTATTGACGATTGAAGCACTTAGTCTGCCCGGCCCTGGCATCCAAGTGACATAGATGGCAGAACAAAGCAGAAGCCAGAGCTTCTGCTTTGCATATGCGCGCAGTGTGGTATGCACTAACTCGGTACAGTGTGGCTATTCGAGATGAGGCTCAAAGTAAGCTAAAACCAGACTTTAGAGGGGGCCGGAGAGAACTGATCTCGTTCCGGGCTTCAAGCGTATGTTCAGTAGCGTGACAAGGAACGGCGTGTTCGCTGGAGCAAACTTGCGTGCAGCTAGCGAAGGCGCATAGAGGGTAGGGTTGGGACTTATAATACGCAGAAGCAATGAGGGTAGTTGACAACTACTAGTTGTCAGGCTGGTGAATATATGGCAGGATTGCCGTCCTCGCCAGCGGGGATTGGGGGATGAGGGATAGAAACTGGTGGTTCCGGTGGGGGGTGGCTAACTGTCTAGGGGTTATACCATTGTGGACTCGTTGAGGAGTGTCTAGGCGATTTATTATTGTCGACTTGTACGCCGCTGTATCCGGGAGCATATAAAGATTGCCAGTAAGAGCACCATGATAGATCAAGAAACAGCCCCTTTGAACCGATGTTGCAGCTAGAGACCGCGCAGAGAAACCGTGAAGCGAGCTCAGATCAGACAGCGTGTCCGAGTGGTGGAGGAGGTGGACTAGAAATTCATTTGTCTCCCCCCGCGCAGGTTCGCGTCCGGCCACTGTCGGCTTGAAAATTTGGTCGAAGTATGCTTTATTCCTCCCAGTCTCGACTGTCCCAGGGGCGAAAAACCATTGAGCGTGTGCGAGTATCCAAGGAGTGGGCAGTAAATCTCGTAGGCTCAAATTGCACGGGCTCAAACACTATTGCTCACGTGTAACGACTTTGGTCAAAATCTATTAATCGCCTCCCGGTACCACTGGCCCAAGCGGCTGTGAAATTGGTGAGCGTGCCCGCGTTATCATGAAAATGGATCCGAGGTCCACTCGGCTCAGCCGGCACAGGTTCGACGGGCTGTTCAATAAACCGTTCCTGAGTTTCAGGAACGTTCCCAGGAACGAGAATGCACAAATCTTGTTCAAAAAACGCACGTTAGGAACGTTCCTAGGAACATTCCCAGTCTCCCTGCTGGGGGGTTATTCTTCTGATGGAAATCATTTTTCGCCTGTTGGTGGCTATCGTCCTTGCCACGCGGCCAACCAGACATGGTATGCGACGACCCGCGGCCGACTGGTTGAGGTAGGATTGGTGATGCGTTCAATGGCTTAAGACTGATGTGCGGACTGTGACGGGTCAGCCGTCACGGTTGTCTTCCTTTAGACAGCGGTTGTCTATTTTGCGTGCGTTCACGTTATGAGACGGTCCGCGTGCGTGCGCACTAAACGCCCACTTAGTATTACTATTATTTGAGACGAGATTATGGAGATTTGAGAGACGTATCGATGATTCGTGTAGGTGGTTCGTGATCGGCCCATAGTAGGCAGTTTTCGATAACACTTGTTTTTGAGCAAGATTTCTTCTCTTGTTCGGCGCTACTCCTCTGGTCGAGGGACAGTACCTCATACACGAGTTATCCGAAGGGTATCAACTGCTTGAGCAGTGTGGTTGGGTTCATTAAAGTGGGTGCTTACAACAACAATCGGGGAATCTCTACTTCGCGACTCCTAAGAGTGGCCCAAGCCACTAGTGTTGTTAAAGCGCGACTGGAGGGAATTGAACCTGCCCGCAGCGTGACCACGCGACTCAGCTTAGCTGAAGTCGTGAACCCGGGTTGAGAGATGAATTGACTGGCTCAACAAAACAATTTATTTTTCATTGTACGTTTACTTATGCTCACATCCTGTTGGTTCGTCGGCAGCTCAAGCGCTAGGTTGAATAAACCCTCTCGACATCCTTGCCTTGTTCTACGGAGCCCCTATTCAGTAGCGCTACAACTTGTAGCCTACAAGCCTTGCAGCGCTACTTGCTCCGCTGACTCCAACGTTGCCGGAAGGGTCGGCCGCTCGGAAGGGTTTTGAATTTCGCCAATCCTACCGTGAGCTCGCCCCAAAATACATCGATCGAGCGGTTGCGGTTTTCCACCATCGTCCTCTCGCCTATGCACTCTATACTCTCCGTTGCTGCTGTGTACGGTGGTATCTTAGGCTCTGTATCGTGCAGAGTCGAGCCTCTTTTTGGAAGTAGCTATCTTAGCACATGGGGGCAAGCCGAGATGGACGAAATGCGCCAGAGAGAGGCGAAAAAGCAAATCAGTCGTATCGTCTATAAACGGGTGGTTGGAAAAGAATATTCAACACCCTTGAACAACAGAGTGAATGGGACGAGCCTGATTGCTAAAGCGGTCTTCGAACCCGCTGCCAGCAAGGTGGACTTGCAGTTTTGGCAGGGCGAACATAAGAAATTCGAGCCGGATTTCTCATTGTCACTCAATTACGCACCCACCCCGGGTTGGCAGGACTTGCAATATCCCGGGGATCTCCGCCACTTGAGGTCTGTACGGATCCACACTTGGATAACCCTTGAATCATCGCTCTTATCTTGGGGCTTCGTCAAACACGTGCTACGCCGAAAAGCGATGAAATCTTTCAACGAGAAGTTCGGAGATGTCATCAAGGCTGGGAAAGACGACTTCAAGGAGATGACGTTCATTCCCAATGGTGACCGTCATGTGACGGATCACATCGTGATGACCATTGGTGGGAAGCTATTTCGTATGTATCCAGAACGGTCGTTGAAGTGAAACATTGATGATGGTCAAAGTGTTTTTAAGAACATGTTCTCTGATGTGCTGTTAGTTGTATGAAGGCTGATATTTTTTGTGAAGTAGATGTTACAATGACGGGGAAAAAGTACGGCCGGTGACGGCTAAGTTTAATGACTGCTTAAGCTTTCAAGGTTCTCTCATGACCACGTCCACGAGAAGATTGTCCCCGTCGTCTGCCGTACGTCCTGGCTCCGGAGGCAAGTCACCCCAAGGGGCGGCGCCTCTGAGGCGCTGATAAACAGCCTTAAAATCTGGACCAGATGGTTGATGTTGTTAAATCTGGCCAGGACCACTGGTCTCTTTGCTGAGTGGCGATTCCCCGCTATTTATTGATAGGGGCCCCAGGTAGCCTTACGCAGCCCATTTCAAGCGGAAACCACCTGCCTCTGTTGGTACTCCGGGTGAAGGAGTCCTGTTTAACAACAATGAAACGGCTGATCGATATATATCATTGAATTTCTCTTGTCGAAACAGATGGGCAGTCGATTTTTATACCTGTAGGAGACTTTGTATTCGAGATCATTTTCTGCCTGTGATTAGCATAACCAATTAATTCACCCTACTGTGTACATACAGGCTAGGCTGCCTTCACTGTTCCCTCACGCGGATGCGCATCCTGCTGTTTGGGCCCAGCGTCACTACTCTCATGGTG